>NAOQ01000193.1:83802-107454 GCA_002751075.1 Ichthyophonus hoferi | reverse complement strand
TCAGCATCTATTTATACATCTCCCTCTCCCTCTCCCTCCCCTTCCTCTCATACGTATGCTTACCCCTCCCTCTACCTGTACTAGCCTAGCACCCCCTTTCTTGGTGGTTGCAGTTTTCGCACATGCCCCCTCAGCTATTAGTATGTGAACATCATTATTTTCTTCATCCTCTCCCTTCTCATACATTCCCTTATTCGTCACCAGTCCTTTCCCCTCTTTCTTTGTTACCATAGTAACGGATACATTCCTTTCATTATCTTTATCGTACGCAAACTCATCTAATATAGATGAGGTTGATCTGGTCACCCTCCTTCTCCTATTGACTGGCTCATATTCTTTTATTTCTGATTGATCGTTGATCAGAGAGTCAATCGAAAGCGTGGCCTTGTCATTATGTATCATATGATTGGTTGAAATGGTTTTTAATAGGCCGTTTTTATTGGTGTCTCGTGCAAATCGCTTAACGGTGTGTTTCTATTGGTGGTGATCTGGGTATTTTTAATCTCTTCGCGCTCTGTGGAAAATAGTAACATTTCAGAGCACGTATATATATTAACATACCATAAGTATAGACCATATAGAGCATATATACCTCTATAGCTATGTTTATTGAGATAGTGATGTGTCTATTACACCTTGATACACCTTTCTAATAGACCGCTTGCCTTACCTACCTACCTACATATATACCTACATACATACATATATATATATATATACCTCCATACATACATACATATATACACCTGCATAATAGTAATAAAATAAATAGGGTTATAGTATGATAGTATTATAGTATAATAATACGATAGTATAATAGTATAGTAGTATGATGATATGATAGTATAATAGTAATAACAGTTTGCTAATTTGACTGACTGTCTTCATATAAGTGCATACCCTGGCTATAAAATAATACGAGTGCAAGTGCATATTTTAAAAATCAAACATAAGGATATATAGTTAACTGGTTTTTATTTTATATACATAGAAAGTGCACACACCTACATATATGTATACCTTTATTAGCAGGATGTGCTGTCTCCGTATCCTTCTCTTTCTTTTTACTCTTTTGTTTTCTCTCTTTCCTTGGTGTACACTCCCTCTCTATCTCTTTCTTACTCTCTTGATCTTTTACCACAGTCTTTTCCTGTATAACCATGGTAACAGGCTTACTCGCAAACTTGGAAAAGAAGGAAGAGATAGATGGCTGAGTGAACCTTGGTCATCCTTTTTATGTTTTACGTTTTACTCGAAAACTTCTCTAGCAGTGGTTTAGCAATAGTTGTGAAATAGTTATAACTATAGTCACAGGTTATATGTAAATACAATATAATACTTGACTAACAATATAATAATATAATGTTTAATACTAAAGATAATAATGTGCCTATAAGTGGAGATCGCACATATATGGCGCACAAGGGAATAAAAATAATATAGTAAGATATAGTTATTGTTATTGTTATTGTAATAGTGTAATTAATGCACTAGGCGGCTAACTCTATCTGTGAGCCAATCATCATATGACTTAGATTTTTCTAGCACAAATATAATATTTGCTGGTGGCCCGATATGGATATTAAATTAATCAAATCCCAATCAAATCAATACTTTAACATGGTAAATATATATATATATTAAAAAACTATCTGTACCGTGCATTTAACACGAGACCTTTAGATATTCAGTCTAACGCTCCCCCAGGTGAGCTATTAAGGCCTGTAGATTACAGTACCATATTATGGAATATTATAGCAATCTGTGGTAGTTCTAGTGACTTGTCCACAGGTTTTAGGATCGCCAATTGAGTGTTGTGTAATAGGACTATATATAGATGTATATTATGATATTGTTTAACAAATAATAAATGAAGGTAAAGCTTTCTGTGTCACAAAAGTATTCGTATTTTTCCCATATCATTATTATACACGTATATAGGCATGCGGGTTTGCCACGTATACCCGGGTGTGCCGGAGCGTTTATTGGTTGCTTTCGTTCCTTCTATCCTTTTCCGACCTTTGCTTATCGCGGATGCTAATTGTAGCTGTGTTCATCAATGTAAACGGGATCAATCGTAAAGATCCTTATTGACCAATACAATTCACAGGGTGCATAGATAGAGCCTCATAGTATAACAATATATAGTATTACCAACCTACCCTGTCAGCTCTTTAATTTTTAGCTTTAGTGCCTCGTTCTCTGCCACTAGTTTGGCGTTCTTTTCCAATAACTCACTGTTTTCATTCTACCAAGAAAGAGAGAGAGGGAGGGAGATGGGGAGGGAGGGAGAGTTGGTAAAGATGGTATGACAGTATGGTACTATGATACTGTGATAGTATAGCAGTATGATAATATGATAGTAAAGCAGTAAAGTAGTAAGATAGTAAGATAGTATAATGGTATGATAGTAAAATAGTATTCAAATATCATAGTAAAATCATACAATAACACATTAGTAACATAGTAGATACATATGAACCAATGAAAGCAGATCACCCGACCCTAATATAAATATATACATTGATATAATATAATGTCTATGAGTAGATTGTACATATAGATGTGCACTTTATATGCACCAATAGAATTCTATGTAAATTAAATATATGAATAGATACAGATATAAATGTATACCACTTAGTTTGATAACAAAAGTCGCATCAATCAAAATTACTTTGTGTAATTGGTAATTGTTTTGTTATATAATTCTTATTTTTCATTAGATCACATAAACGCAGTAAACCATTATTTACCCATATCATATATACACGTTTTTATGAATATATATATTTCTATCATATACATATAATAGAAAGAAACAGTTAAATATGATTGAATATAAGTACCTTTAGTTTATTGGACATCATATCAGTGTCTCCCAGGGCATTCAAGATAAAACTATATATATATATATATGGGTATGTGTATATATGGTTAGCATGATGGTATAATAGCATAATTTTATAAGAATATATTAGTATAGTAGTATAATGATATGTTAGTATAATAGTATAATAGTATGATAGTATAATGATCTGTTAGTATAATAGTATAATAGTATAATTTTAAGTAAGTATATTTACACGCCCATCAATGGAAATGTGTATCTAATAGCACGATTATACAACGACCATATAATATAGTACATATAGTACATATATATATCCGGAAGAAAATAAAGAAATAAATATAAAATAAATATAAAATAAACAGTCATCTACAACCACTCACAAAGACACCAAGATATAACAATATTATTATAAAATTAAAGGACTTACGCCATTGGGTCATCAGGTTTCTCGTTTTCCTCATACAACTTAACTAGCACTGAGGGCCCAGGGGGTCGATTAGGTATTGACCAATTATATTAAAGGGGATGTGTGACATATCATACGATATGGTATATAAGAATATATTTGGCGTAATTAATGCTATATATAGGTGTGTATGTAAATACATAAATATAGAGAAATATGATAATATATACTGTATTGTGTTGTGCTGTATTGTATCATAGTATATTATATTATACTATGCCTTCTATGATAATATAATATGTAATCCAATCACACATACCACTTGTTAGCACCTCAACCACTCCCTTTCCCTCTAGGTATTCTTTATATTGCTCCTTTTCCAGATTATCCATCCCCTGTGACGTTATCATTACGTCAGTTTTCTCTTGCACTAAAGCCCCTTGATCCTCAGTGTAATTTTTAAAAAAGAGTCCCAAGTTATCTTGTTATTTGGCCTTATCTATTATACATCTATATAGTATAAATAGTGCATATATATATAGCTACTATCACCTATGATTGTTTTACCCTTACCTTCCTTCTTTATCTCCATGTGTTACAATAAAATATAATATAATATAATATAATACAACCATATAGCTCTCGATGTATGGTCATAGGTCATGCAAACTAATAGGGTTATAGTATAAAGAAGAAGAATTGGGTTAATAACAATAACACAATACTCATAGACAATAGGAGAGAGGGATGGGCTAGATTATGATGGTACGATATGATATGATATGATATACTATGATATAGTATATAATAAAAACTGCATTTTATAGTTAGCAAAATAACAAAGTATTAGGAAATGAAAGAGAGTGGGGGAGGAAGAGAGTGGGGAAGAGATAGAGAAGAATATATATGTAGAGAGGGAAGGAGACAGAAAGAGATAGATGTACTATGATGGAGTGGTGCTGTAGGCCTGGTTATGGTAACCTACCTGATCTCCGCTGTGTAACAGCATAATATAAGTAGTATACTGGGATTATTACTATTATTATTATTATTATATTGTTGTTATTATTGCTACTACTTATTTATATATTTACTATTACTATTGTATATTTATTATTACTATTATTATATTTATTATTATTATCATTGTTATTGCTTTTACTATCATTTTTCTGATAAAGCAACTTACGTAAGTATTCGCCAAAAATCATGTAAAACTTGTTAAACTTTAAACTTTAATATTATAGTTTTACTGGTGTAACAATTAAACTCTGACTTCTTATTTATTATAATAACCTATTATAATATAATAACTACTTATATATCAGGATTACATTTAGTCGCATTAACTATTAAATTATCGTACACGCTTGTACTTGTGCCTTTACCATATTATCTTTATTATATTGCATTATATTATATTATATTATATTATACTATTTATACATACATAACTACGTAATAAAATAGAAATGTCTGCGCATAATAAGCGTGTAACTGATAACTTGGATAATAGGGATTATGGAGAGAGAGAGACAGAGAGAGATAATAATAATAAACGGCAGAGAACGGATCAACATCAGCCGCACTACACAGGGAACTACACAGAGACAACCAAGACAGTAGAGGCACACTATAATGCACGGCCTGACCTTGGTATAGCTGCACGCCAAAGCAGTCCTATCATACAATTAAAGAGCTTCAACAACTGGGTTAAATCACTATTGATTAATAAGTATGTGCGTCCACATGATTGCATCCTCGACCTATGTTGTGGAAAAGGTGGTGACCTTATGAAGTTTTCCAAGCGACGTATAGGTAAGCTTATCGGAGTAGATCTAGCTGATGTCAGTATACAACAGGCACGCCAACGCCACACTGAATTGCGTGGTTACCGTCCTCCCGCTGAGTTCTACACAGCTGATTGTACCAAGGTAAGGTTGAGAGATATGTTTCCGGAGGAGTATGGCTTTGATGTGGTTAGTTGTCAATTTTCTCTACACTATGCCTTCGAGAGTGAAGAGAAAGCGAGGCGTATGTTTCAAAACATTACTGATCTACTGAAGCCGGGTGGATATTTTATTGGTACGACACCCGATGGATGTAGGCTGGTGAAGAGAATCAAGACATCAAACAGCCTACACTTTGGTAATAGTGTGTTTGAGACCACCTTTGACAATAGTGAAAACTTTCCTGTGTATGGTTGTAGGTATTATTTTACTCTACTAGATGCTATTGACGGTTGTCCAGAATTTTTAATTCATTTTCATCATATGGAGATGTTGGCGAAGGAGTATGGGTTAGAGTTGTTAATGCATCAGGGGTTTCATGATTTCTATGAGGAAGCGGTAAAGGACCCTAATAATGTAGACCTGATGGTTAAGATGAGAGTGTTTGACCAGGAGGGAACCATCCACCCTGACCAATGGGAGGCGATTGGTTACTATGTGTTGTTTGCATTTCAGAAGATAAAGGAGGGAGGGAGGGAGGGAGACCAGGAGAGAGATTGAGGATGAGAGGGGAAGGAAGGAAGGGGAAAAGTATTTTCATTATAATATTTCATAGTATTTGAGAGTTATAAAGGAGGCTCTCCTTGTTTATAAAGCATTCATTTATTAATATAAAGAAGACTAATATGCATGTATATTTTTATTTTTATGTTTTTCATGTAGTTCACGATATTTTTTATCCAGCTAATCATATTTTCTAGTGAGGATGGTGTCAATACTAAGCTAGGTAGGGTATGGTTTGATGTGATAATAATAATAATAAGGCTAATAATGTTAATAATCTATATCATTATCATAATAGTATTATTATTATTCCTTATTACCTTTAAACACTATATTATATTACATTCTCTACCAGTGACGCTGAAAAAATACATTTAAAAACTATTATGCCAGCTGACTTGACTTTTTCTACTTTTCTGGGGTTACATTACTTTATATTATGCTATAGTATACCATACTATACTATACTATACATTGTTGAAACTAACACTTTCACATCACTTTGACGGTCTATTTTCTTATTATTTTTATGATATTAGTTTAATTAATACACAGAATTATTTTTTCCTAAGCTAATTTGGTAGACACAACTGTGAATAATCAATGTTATTACAGTCATAGCTGGTATCTACTGGTAGTGGAGTAACTGGTTCTTCATAACTGTCAAACTCGTTTTTTAGATCATTTCTTAATGGAACCTTGGAGTCAGAGGAAAATGTTAATTCACTTTCTTGGCTTCTGTCACGGACCATAGGATGGAAGATATAATTTTAATGTATTTCTTTTGCTTTCTAACACTTTTCTTTGATGGATTCCCATAAGTAATGATAGTCATCACACTTGCAAACTTTATACAAAGGATTTAGGTTAATAAACACACTTATTTTGTATGAGTTTAGATTGATGCAGAACTGAGACCTATACTGTGGTTATATAGTTTCATCAGTAAGACTGGCCTGTCAGCCATATCATATCCCTTATCTGTGGTGCTTGGTTTAACAACTGATATATAGAATTTTAGTTAAGATTTGAAATCCATAATTTGTGTGCATGGTAAACCATAAGTTAATTACTAATACTTTCTGTAACCCTTATCCACTGATACGTATTTGGGAAGGCTTGGCTCTAGGTAAATAATCTCCCTATCAACTTAAAATAATATTCTATGTCTTGATGTCTATTCAAGTTGCTTCTGAATGCTAGAGGTTACTTACTACTCACTATTGCTAAACATGGATAAATTAAAAGTTATGAAATGACAGTGATGTATCACTGAAGTAATTAATGACTTAAATGAGAATGCATGTGTTAGTTGTATTGAACCCATGAGCTATAGATGACAACATTCCCCTTAAAACTCTATATACCTATCTAAATGTAACCTTACATGTCTAATGCTAGTAAAAAGCACACTCCTATAAATTGTGTTGGACAAAGCACCTTGGTGAAGATATTAGCCTTCTGTTTAACCATGGGGATTTGGTTCATTGCTGTCATGCCGTCTTTAATGGCAGCCTTGGTGCAGTGGAACCTCACTTGGATATGCATTGTATTCCTAGTGATCCTATTGTTCTTGGTTATCCAGTCTATTGACGGATTGTCCTTGAACATTGGAATTGGTTTCAAAGAAGTCGGTGGCTATTCTGGATGTCCACAATTCAGACACTTTTATAGGGGACAGTACACAATTCTATGTACTCAGCTTTGGTGCCTGATGTTGCCACAGTGGTCTCCTTTTTGCTCATCTAGGTATCCAGTGAATGTGAGAGGAACAATATAAAACCAGTTGTGGACTTTCTAGAGCCCATGTCCCCAGCAAAGTCTGCATCTGCATAAGCAGTAAGCCTTTAAGGCTTACATTGGTAGACTATCTATACCTTTGTCTGTGTTAGATTTCAGGTAAACTATCACATGGAGTAACTTGGAGGGATTCAAGGAAAACCAACCTAGAAAATTTATTGCAAGCACAATATCAAGGCAAGTTAGCTTGAAAACTCATAGAGGGAATTCTATGGCTATATAGTAGTTCATTATGGTACACATGGGGTTATTGGGGGTGACTAAATTCAAAGCTGCTATCTGACTGAATAGTATTGGTAACATCTCATGCTTTGCATTTGTCAAGTTATACCTATACTATTTCCCTCACTTGAGATATATGAATGTTACCATTCTCATCTTTCATCACTGGGTATCCTAGCTGCTCTGAAGGAAAACCTAATTGTTTTGTATCAAAGTTATGCTTCATGATTGCAATGGGTCTATTGGTGGCAGCCCTGTTATCAGCTACTGTCAACATGCCACTGACATACACACAAATAGCTAAAAACTATGACACTCCTTGCAGTATAAATAGGCAAGAGTCAGCATTAGTGTGAAATAATTGTTCTCCTGCCAAAATATGTTGTTAGGGTGTATTGACACACCAAAGTAGATTGCTTTAAGTCATAGAGTGACCATAGAAATTTGCATACCTCCTTAGTGAAGTTGTGTTCCACAGTTCTCTCAGCCTGGTACATATAGATGCCCTATTTTGACTTTTTATTTGGATAGGCTCCAACTATATTGAGTTGGATCACTTCCAAACTTTGAGTGGCAGCTACAGCTGGGAGGAGGTAGATAGTCATCAAAGAGCACATTGAAGACTCAATGTTGAAATTGTCCACCTTTGGATGTTGGTAATTGTACATGACTTCCAGTTAGGCATTGTACCTGGTGATGTTCTTGTAGCTGTCATACTTACTATTAAGGATCCACATTGGTCTTAGTAGAACTAAATCTAAATCAAGACAAATATGTTTTTAAGAAACTCTTCAATGCCTATTTTCATAAGTAATTTGAAACTAACATACCCAAGAGCATTGCTCTGTCTGCTGTTTCCCCGTCTATCATAGAAAAACTTGAAGATAAGGAAGTTGAAATCCTCATTCCAGTTGTGCAGGTGCCTAGAAGATCTACTGTCTAATGCAAAGGTCTTTGTATTAAAAGTAAATGAAATAGATTATTCATTTGTGTAGGCTCTGGCAGCCTAAGAATAGGCATCCCAAGCTGCATATGCTTTGGATGGCATATTGCCATTCTTTCCCATTGGTTTAATGAAAGATTTCTAATCTTGCTTTGTCTTCTGATTCTGTTCCTGCCTCTGTGTTATTGATAATTCATTGAGTTTCCTCAATGTTGGAAAACATTCTAGCCTGCTATCCAGTACAGACATCACATAGCATGTTTGGGACACTGAAATATCCTGTTGTCTGGACATTGACTGTCGAGCTTCTGTATTGAAGTTTGGCGCTGGTGTTGGACTAGAAGATTCTTGGATATGTGATATACTTGACAAATTCTTTGAGAGTACCTCTGTCTCAAGAAGATGTCACAAATGCTTTCACATGTTTGGCCATCGGCTTGGCCTCACTCATCATCTGGATGGCTTGGACCAGGATGACCGCACAATTCAATTCCAACTCAGTCTTTATCAATCTCATAATGATTACTAAGAGTCTTTCCAAGAATATGCTGTTGGACTCATTTGGCTTTAACTTTGCATTGAGGAACTCCTTAAGATATGTAGAATAAAGAGGAGTCTCCTTATGATTGAATGGACTTTTCATTACTATCCATGTGTGATAAAAAAATATAATCCCCAACCCGCAATGAGTCATTGGTTAATAAATCTAGCCAAAAGCCACATAGTTAAAACTAATTAAAAGGATGATAAAATTAAATAAAACTACTTAAAATGGCGGTAATATCACATGAAATGATATCACAAACGTTACATGGTATAGCAATTAGAGGTTACACTTAGAGGTTCCAAGGGGCTTGAAATAAAAATATATCGAGGTCCTTTATTATGTTGAGGTTCTAGGAAGTTTGAGTTTGGGTCCAGGATAGAATTTAAGGTTCAGGGTTTAAGGTTTAGGTTGTAAGCTTAAAAGGATAATCCAAAATCAAAGTTGGGGTTTAAAGGTTTAGGGTTTAGGCCATATATAGAAACTACCAACAATAAGCCAAAAACAAGCAAATTGAATGAGGGTTTAAGTATAATCAAAAAAAAAAATACAGTGATATATTTATGTATGAATAAGGTTTAGCACAGTCGTTTGCCCGATAATTACATTTGTAAAAGGACCAAAGGTTTTGTTCGTCAATTTTTATTTTTAATGTTAAACATGCCCTTGATAATGGTCCTACAAGACTAGTTTGTTTGATTTTATTTAGAAAAATTATGAATAGCCAAATTATTAGGCAAATGATTATGCCAAACCTTACTTGTGCCTATGATGTCCCAGTACATCGTTTTTTTTAATTCGATTGTACACAAACTTTGATTCAGTTTACTTTTTTTTGTTTATTATTAGTAGTTTCTACACATAGCCTAAACTCTAAACTCTAAAACCCTAATTTTGTTTTTGGTTTAACTTTTTTGATTTACAACATAAACCTTAAACCCCAAGCCTTCTAGAATCTCGATCAATAGGCCTTTATTTCGAGCACCTTGGACCATCTATTGCTATGTTTTGAATACTATTTGGCTGTTCTGAGATCTTTACAACATCATCAAACTGCCTCATTTCACTTTCTTTTAGGTGTTGTTCCAATACTTTTATTCTACAACCATAATTATCGTTTAATTTATTATTATTATTTTCATATTATCATTACCTACAATGTTATAGATCATAGAGGTCAGAGATGTTGCACAAGGCTGTGTGATCCTTATGATTTCTTTTGAAAATTCAACCTGGAGTCCTAATAGTAGAACACTTAAGAAAATATATACCGTGAAGTTTTGGATATACATCTATACAGCAAACTCTATATAAAGTCATATAAGCCTATTTATCTAGATATAATATACCTCTTAAAAATGTATCACATGTAGTATCAGAAATGAGCAAGCACAATGAAAACAAGTACAATGAACCGGCTATCAAATAATAATCTCTAGCAGGAACATGTGCCAGATACATGGGCTCTATATATACCACATAGGATAGTAAATGCTAAATTACATATAGCACCTCTTGCCATTCAAGGCATTAAGGCTGGCAATTCCTCATAAATTTAAAATCGACTTGTTAAAATATAATTACGATTTTATTATTTTTTACAGTTCAGATAAAGGGTTCACGATTCTTTCTCTTACATCTTCACGGTTAAGCACATACACATTAGATCATATACATATTTACTTAAGCCCACCTAGGGATCCTACGTAATCAACAACTATAACAACTACTACTATAGTTGTAGAGAGAAATAATAGAGGGTATGATATGATATAATATGATCTAGTATAGTGGTGCTGGGCTGGGCTGGCAGAGTAGAGAACAACACACGAAATCTATTATGGAGGTACATTATTAACCACCTAGCCCTATCTAATAATCATCACTACCCTGGTTGCTATTCATGTCGTCACAATCCATTTCCGATTCGTCACCCAGATGATTAATAAAATCTTCTAACTCGGTGTCATTTTCCTCATCACAGCTATGGTTGTGGTCATGACGGTCATGACGGTGATGGCTGTGGCGACTGTGATGATTATGGTGGTCTCCATCTGTATAAGCCACATAGTAAAGATGTTGTTAGTATTATTGTGGTTATTATTACTATTACTAACTTTACTCTTGATTGATAGTAAAGTAAAGAAAGGAAAGAAAGACTGTAGTTGATTGGGCTCTATGTATAATATTTTGAACTATCACATTATTATTATCACTACTACAAATAAACATTAACACTATTACCCAGATGTAGTCTCACTATGTGAATGTTTGCTGAAAGAAAATCAGGGAAGATGGTTGAAAGAATAGATCTATAGATATGTGATTGTCTAAATGGAGCCTCCATGGAAGGAAGGAATGACATAGTAGATTAGGTATGTACTGCATAAAGGTACTCGTAGTTGTTTTTTATTTGTAAAACCACAACTGTAGATATAGAATAGAAATTGGACTGCTCATCTTATAGATAAGTATTCTTATATATGGGATATCATAGATTTCTATATAGATAGATATTAATAGTACATCTACAATCATAAAAAGGAACACGGGCTAAAATTGAAATTGAAAGAGAGAAACAACTCAAGATATAATATAATACTAATATAGAGATTAATACAATGCTATTGTTTCACATAATGGTAGTACAATAGTATAAGAGTATGGTAGAATGATAAACATACCTGATGGTCTACTACCATTCAGCATGCGCTCCAACACGTGGGTAGGAAGACTGAGTGAGAGGGTCGTGTGAATTAGTTAATAGATCCCCCTACCTATAATTATAAAATTACTTATCTTTACCATGCCATCTTATACATGTACCCACTTTTTACAAGTTCATCACAATCATTTTTCTTCCCTGATATCTTCTAATGAAATATATTACACTATGATATAATCTAATATGGCATACTATAATACAATACAACACAATACTATACATACATGTAGCATGTCTTGTTCATTGCCTTCGATCATATGCCTACCCTTTCTTCGACACATTGCAGTAAATGCATATAGTAAAGAGACACACATATTCTAACCCAATAGCATATATATAAATCAAATCACTTAACTCGTCAATATGATTTTTTTTTAAAATATTATATCATAAAATCCACACCACTTATACCACTCCTTTAAAATGTATGAAAACAACAGACATGATATATATGGTATAGGATATATTTGACTACTATGACAAGTAAAGAAATATAGGCAAGATATAAATACTATAGGTATAGGCAGTATAGAGTATGCATATTCGGATAAATGAAGTGAAATATAAAATATAAAACCAGTAAAGCTACATAGCAACCAATCAAGTACACTGCACACTAATATCCCATTACACTATTATGCTATTTTTCTATCTAATATACTCGCTGAGATGTCCAATTATCATATACTTTTTTGGTATACCATCATATTATACTATTACACCAACATCTTATTATACTTTACACTATTGTATCATCATCCTATCCAATAATATATTAAGAAATTATCATACTATCAAACAACAATAAATAACCACCAATCAAACTTCATAGCATAGCAACCACACAGAAATCCATAAAACCCACAGCATACTAATTAGGATGGTCGTTATAGAAGTCGCTGCCCTCCTCCTCATCCGCACTACTACGACTATCACTGTCACAACTATGATCGTTCTCATTTTCACTATCACATTCATCATCATTCTCATCACTATCATCTCCCTCGTTGTCGTCATCACTATCACTATCACTGTTGCTATGGTTACCACTTCCTCGGTGTCCTACCAATGCATCACTGCTTCGTTCTGACGTAAATTCTCTGTGTAATGAGAGAGGGATATAGATGGAGAGGTTGTATAAATTAGACCAGTATATTAGAGCCAATGATCAATGTACATTATAAAAATATAAAAGATTTTAATGATACAAAATAATATCATGTAAGGTTATATAATCAAACACATAATAAACATACCATATACACCGTAAGATGCGACCTACAGCCATATACATAGTAATACATAGCCCAACATTTAATACACTAGAAGTGCAGTTCCTTATACTACAATCATCAGATTGTATATACCATACTTTATACATTATGCCCAATACAATTCATATTAGAATTTTATATAAATAAGCGGCGCTACACAGTGGATGAATAAAAGTGAGGTAATATGAAAAGAAAAAAACAATTAGATGTTATGTATATACAGATAGAGAGAGAGAAAGAAATAGAAAGATAGATAGAGATATAGAGATAGAGATAGAGAGAGACAGAGACGAGAAAGGACACTTTAGCCAATGACCAAGGACAGTTAAACGAAGGAATAAATTATAGCACAATAATAGTTATATAAAAAGAGTATATACGATATGGTATTATATAGCAGGATACATATATTCCTTTAATACCTACCTATTGAGGCCATTCCTAGCGTCTACAAACACCAATCGGAGATGAATATTATGACAGGATGACAGTTGATTGGCCTGGCTTCCTTCCACAGGTAAAGGAATATAGGCACTACGTCTATCCCCTTTCTCAAACACTAGAGAGTGTACACTGGGAGGGAGGTCGATGGGGTGACTGGGGCTACAGAGAGATGGAGGGATAGAGAGGGAAAGTAAGTGATAGTGTGGTAGGATAATAGAAAAATAATATAATAATAGAATAGAATAGTAATAGGATAACACTATAGCCTGACAATAGTATACACCGTGCTATACTATACCATACCATACCATACCATACCATACCATACCATACTATATTATACTATCCTATCCTATCCTATACCATACTACATAATACTACCTATCCTATACTATACTATACTATACCATACCATACCCTACTATATTATACCACCCACCCTTTCAACACAGTCACGTTCAGTCGTAACCTCGGATAGTTCCCTCTCCTTCCTCTTTGTCGAGATAATCTCAACCCAACTCTTTCAACCGTCTGTCCATCCTTACGCATTCCTATGTTTTTTTCTCCCTTTCCCTCGGCTTTTCTTTGGCGGAGTGTTGCTATCCAGGTCTCACCAAGACATTTGAATGGGGTGCTGCTTGTATCATTAACAATCTCATCCAGTGAGAGACGGACATCTGAGAGAGGGGTAAATTAGACAGAAAACAATAATGTAATACAATACAATGCCTGATAATATAAAGCACTATCTATAGCACAATATATACTATAGCACACTATCCTAATGATACAACAATATAAACCTTACCCCTGACTTCAATATTTCTACAGCGTGATGAGAGTATATCCACCACATTCTTATCTATTGCCTGTATCTCTTTTTCTTTTTGTCGCTCCGCCTCCTGCAATTTCATTGTCAGATTCCTCCCTGACTTTGGATTTTCATAGAATATCATAGGTCATAGCATATATATATATATTATTGTCCTATAGTATAGTCTCCTATATCATAGCATATCCTAATATATCATATTATAATATATCCCTGTATATCTTATTATAGCACATAACACATCACAGTATAGTCTGCTATATCATAACATATCCCAATATATCATATTATAATATATCGCTGTATATCATATTATAGCACATAACATATCACAGTGTAGTTTACTATATCATAACATATCCTATTATATCATATTATAATCTATCTTTGTATATCTTATTACATCATATATCATATCAAAGTATAGCCTACTATAACATAACTTAAATTGTATTATATCGTAAAAGACTACAACATAGCATATAAAATAATATACCCTATCATATCACACTATATTATACTTTTATACAACCAATCCAAACCTTCCACCAGTATATGATAAAATATTATAATTTAGCCTAATCATTGATCCAATTAGTGGTTGTTAAAATATCTTGTTATCTATAGGAAAAACAAAGAGTTATGATTGGTAGTTAGAATGGAATCATGCTGAAAAATTATTAAATACATTTATATTCTATAAATGATATATATATATATAGAAAAATACTATAAAAAATATAAAATTTAGCCCAAAGTGTTGATTACCTCTTGGGCCTCCCGCCACACAACCAATGGCAGAATATCCTCTCCGGACATAGACGAAAATTTGCATGCACTCTGCAATACATTAAATTTTAGTGTATTCATATCCACTATTTGATAGACCAAATATGAGTACAAAATGATAATGATACTGCTGTTTTAAAAAGAATATGTAGATATATAATATTACTATATAAATATAATGTATTAAAATTTGGTACATTTATGCCAACTGCTTGAGAGGTCAAGCACCAGAACCAAAATAACAATAATATATATAATATAACTATATAATATGATATGATATAGTATACTCTCCTATTCTAGTTTATCTTAGGATGCTATATATAACAGCCAATGCAATCAAACCCTAGTGGTCCTCAGCCTATCATACCTCGTGTTTCGTTAGATCACTGTATACTCCTGACCAATCACAGCCAATCCTGTAGTATTGACATTTACTAGGACGGAAAGGACATTGGGTAGTTTGATGCAACACAATCTGCACCAATAGAACACTACGGTTAAAATAAAGATCATTTTAATATGGCTTTATAATTTTATATAGTTATTAATGTTAAATCGGATTGGTCCAATAAAAAGAGTATATAAATAGTATACTATATTTAGGCCGGTTCTAAGGATGGCTATGCCAGTGCATAATAATAATTTTAATGTTATAATATTATTATATATAAGCTTCTTACAACATCTATGTTAAATATACTTTCTATATTTCTATATGTATATGCTCACATACATGCTAAAGGAAGCATACACGCACTATAGTGCATATAAACATACCCATATGCATACAAACATATACATACATATTATAATATATAATATCATACATACATATATACATGATCATACATGCATACATACCGTAGCAACTGTCAATGCATCATTACATCCTTTGTTCTCACAGCTAGCAGGTAGTTGATCTCTTGCTTTCTCAGCTACATAGTTCCGGGTAGGGTTGTTACGACTCATACGTACACTAAAAAGAGAATAGAAAGAGTATGTTAGTGTATAGTATGATAGTGTGTGGTATGATCGTATGTAGTATGATAGCATATAGTATAATAGTGTATAGCAGGTGGTATATAGTATGATAGGATATAGCATGATAATATAAAATATAATAGTGTCCAGTATAACAGTATATAGTATGATAGCATATATTATAATAGTGTATAGTATTGTGGTATGCAGTATAATTGTGTACACCATATCCCTATACACTATACACTATACACTATACACTATACTACTATACACAGTACATACCGACAGGTAGGACAGGCACATGAGTCCTCCGCGCCCACTCTCTTATGACAATCAGTACATAACAAGTGACCATTACTACATTGATAAACCTCTGCCTCGGGCTGTGACAGACATATACTACAGTTTAGCATAGAGCCCACTGGGCCATTAGGATCCAAGGAGGTGTCAACAGGGTTAGGGGTGGGAGAGAGAGCCTGTGTTATTGCTACTGTTTCTAATGTTGTTGTTGTATCTGCTGTTGTTGTTTTTGTTGTATCTGCTATTGTTTTTTTTGTTGTATCTGCCGCTGCTGTTGTTGTTGTTGCTGTAGAGACAGCCATTTTCTCTGCTATTGTAGTTGTTGTATCGGTTTTTGATGTCGTTTCTGTCTTCTTTTCTTTATCTTTCTCTCCCTCCTTCTGCTCTTCCTCCTTCTTATCCTTTATCTTCTCTGCCTCCTCAAAATCATTCTTTTTCTTTTGACTTCTTTTTCTTCTTTTTCTCTTCTGATTACTATCCTCCCCTTCTCTTTTCATAGCATTGTTATTAACATTATTATTATCATCATCAGCCTTATCCCCTGCCTTTTTGGCCACAGGTGTAGTAGAAGTACTCATATTGCCAACTATCTACACAAATATTATAAATGTTATCTATTAATATATAGGAAAGTAGATAGGTAAGTAGGCGTTTTTAGTTATATTAATGTTAATATGATTTACATATATATTATAGTATATATTGTTATATTTGATTACACTAATGTATTTATTTCAATGTATTTTATAATCTCTCATTATCTTTCATTTTATTTATTCTATTTTATTATATATAGTGTATATATTACTTAGTATATATTACTATCTATTACACACGTGCCATCTTAATTTCTCCCATCAACCTTCACTACCCCGCCTAACGGTCATTTGTACGCGTTTTATTGGCTAATAACCACCATATTATTTATCGTTTTTAATTATAATATACTATTAGTTTCGGCGAAATATTATCGCTTCTCATATTTTATGCTAACCACTAGATTCGATGTTTACAATTTAGGTTTATTACATATTATTATGTTACACTGGCAGTAGTAAAATATATACATAACGATATATGTATATATATATATATATATATATATGTATATTAGTTTATAGTTTGTTTTTATTATTAACACCTTATAATATACATTTATTATTATTATTGTTATTATTTGCTTGGAACTGTATAGCACACTATACAAGTAGTGTCGGTGTCGGTGTTGTACGTATATATATATATATAACACTATATAGCATACTATAATATGTTTTTCCAGGTAATCATTTTTTCCTTCTCCTTCGCTTGCTTCCATGGCTTTGTTTTATCATACTTACTAACAACACTGCTTACAAGACTACTTTCACACTATCATACTGTCATACATACATACCATCTTACTTACTATCTTATATATACTATCTTACATATATGCACTACTTTCAACACCACTTTCTCCATTATATTGCTATTAAAGCTGTCTTATAACTATATATCTTTATTGTCTATTTCCATGCCTTTCTCCCCATCTATTACCCATTATATCCCTAACCTGCCTTTCCAAGTGTCGATAGTATTCCTATATTTGTTCTTTCATTCATCTACTTCTTTTATTCCCAAGTTCACTTTTTTATGACAAGCAAGATTTTTTTTTCTCCAAAAGCATATGCTAATATATTTTAAATATATTTTAAGGTTGGTTTTAATAGTAAGTTAATAATATAAATGCGTCAACATATACTCTTTCTCTCTTTATCTTTACCCTGATTCCTCCTACTTCTATATAGGATTTAAATAATATTGTATAATATAATATAACCAGTTTATTAATGAAATCTGGACAAATACACCACAGCAAAAGGCTTTGTGCTCCATGACATTGGAAGAACTAGAGAGATATAGATATGCTTATTACTGCTACTGTTATAGTCTATATATATGCCATATTAATCTATTACATATTACATTATGCATATCTATTTATCTCTATCCTATACTATATATATCCCCTTATTAACCTCCCCCAATCCATCTCTCTCTATATCCCCCTCTCTCTCCCTCTTTCTCCCTCTCCCTCCCTCTCTCTCTCTTTTTTTCTCTCTCCCTCTCCCTTTTTCTCTCTTTCTCCCTCTCTCTCTCTCTCTATTCCTCCCTCCCTATCTATCCATTTCCTTTACTTCCTCTCTTTTCCCCTCCCTCTTTTTTCCCCTCCCTCTCTCTCCCTCTCCCCCTCTCTCCCTCTCTCTCTTTCTCTTTCTCCTTCCTTCTCACTCCCAGATCGAGCTCTTCCACGAGCTAGTATTAGCCCCTCAATACTTTGGGCCTAAGCTAAGAAAGGTGTTAAAGGCCAAGCTACACAGAGAGGTGGAGGGAACATGTAGCGGAAGATATGGTTATATTATAGCTGTTACACAGATTGTAGAGGTGGGTGTGGGTATGAGTGTATGGATGATGTATGGTAGTATATGTGTATGTAAGTATACGTAAATGTACGTTATATTGGTATTATACGATAAAAATATGAACCATGCTATCGTAAGTTTTTGATTTTAATGTTTTGATTATTTGTACAGATTGGCAAGGGTAAGATTATGGAGACCAAGGGATTGGTGACCTTCCCTATTAAATACAATGCTGTTGTATTTAGGCCATTTAAGAACGAGGTATTGGACGGGATTGTTACGCAAGTTACCAAGGTATGTGGATCTAGATTAGATGCCTATATATGTGTTGTATTATATATGTACAATTCTGTTTTTGGCCTTTTAAAACGGGATATTGAATGAAATTGGTACACTTGTTTTAAATATATATAGGTATATCTATATATATTAATGTCTTGGCATTCTCTCATTATTTCATGTTTAAACCCACATTATTTTTTAAATATATATTATATTATCGTACAGTGACTGCAGTATAATGCAATATAGTATAATGGTATATAATGCACTATCCGACCCTATACTAATAGGATATAATGTAGGCTGGGATCTTCTGCCAGTGTGGCCCCCTCCGTGTCTTCATTATCAAGAGTGTAGGTGTCCTACCCCATTCCATTACTTACTGTTTCACTTTCAAACTCTTGTGTTGTTATACTATTATATAATTGTACTATTGTACTATTGTACTCTCTTACTTTCATCCAATCCTATAATGATTTATGCAATAGTTATTATGTATTACCATATATAGGTATATGTATTGTCATATATAGATATGTGGCTGCCGTATGTATAAAGCGCTCTAACACTCCCTTTCTAGAACACATGGCCTGATGCTGTGTTTGAACCCAATGCCAACCCTCCCTGCCTGCGATCGGAGAGTCAGGTAACTCATCAACTATTTCTATCTTTGCTTATTCTTCCAATAGTCTTTCTTGCATATGACACATACTATATATATCATAGCAAGATAAACATTGATAGTATTAATTACATTGTATATATACACCATATTCTATTATATTTTCTCATCTTACCTTGACTTATCTTATCCTATCTCATCCTATCTTATCTTGTATATTATCTTTAGAACCTGGCTGTACAATTGGATGACGAGATCCGATTCCAGATTGTAGGTACACGCAACGACATGAATGAAATTGTAAGTCCTCCTTCTGTATATACACACATATATAAGGCATTTTTTCTTTCTTTTCTCTTTCTATTCCTCTTTACGTCTCTCACTCTCGATAACTCTACTTTATACAGTGTCTAACGGATATAGATATGAACAAAGATCCTTTTCTCTTACTTGTCTTCTCATTTACTATATGTTCATATCTCAATCAACCACTAATCTCTCGTCTCTGAAGCCTAATTGGTCTTTTATCATGGGGTCTATACAATCATTATGACCTCATTGTCATGTGATAACTACAGTTAGTGATATTATTATATTATTATCTTACTATTACTATTACTATTAGTATTACTCTCACTATTACTATTACTGTTACAATTACTTTTACTATTGCTACTACTATTACTATTACTATTACTGCTACTGTTACTGTTATTATTACTTATATTACTGTCACAATTACTATTACTATTGCTATTACTATTACTATTACTGTTATTATTACCATTACTATTACGACTCACGAGAATGGAGATATGATTTTAATGACCTAAAGGAGTTAATAAATGTAACCAATAACATTTGTGTATAACAGATATAGTATTTAGTGCGAAATATATCATTGCCTTGATATGTGGCCCCTGTTATAATCTTACCACATAGAGGTACACATGATGTTATTTTTATCTATGTTATTATATTAATAGATAGATATATCAAACTTAAACCTTATATAACACTAATGTAACTTCATAACAATAATAATTTTTTGGGTGTTTCAATTGTATCAGACCAATAGGGGAAGATTGCCAGATATAATTAGACAGTTAAAATAGATTAAAATTGTACGAATCTAACTAGGTTCTGGATGGGTTAACAGTTCGCTGTGGGAAGACTACTGAGGGTGCAGGACACCTATTTGCGAGTCATTGCGAGCTAGAACATATGTGCACTCCACTATTATTTTAATTTTCACCCAGAGACCCATATATATGTTCAAGCAATTTCATTCCCAGTGTCGGTGTTAACCCAACACCTTCTATCTTTGTATATGTATATTGTGTTGAGTAGAATATCTATCGTCATTTATTGGTGTTTTGAAAATTAAAATACCTTGGTGATTTGATAATAATATTCACATAATGGCATGTTAATGCACTAGGCCCTCATGTGATATTTCGTTCATCTACTCCTTACTGTATTCTCCTCTGTAATTTCTAGTTATCCTCTACAGGTGGATTTTTTAAGAATACGTTATGTCGTTTTGTCCAATATCCCTCTGTCATGGCTCATGCAGATAAGCCTAATCCAATCAAATTGGCTTTACTTCTACGTCGCACCTATGGGACTGGTTCCCCGATATTATTTTGGCTATATAAGGCTAAATTTTATTCGAATAAAATATTCCTTGTAATATCTTAGAGCCTATCATATTACGCCGTTGATATTGAAATATTTTTAATTCCTGATTGGACTGGATCTATAATTTTAGATATCCTACAATCAGCTTTGACACTGTAGATGTACTTTCTATCTCTGTGAATCCCTAATTTTATATGATTCAAGACTAATGGGCATAGTGCGCTATGTTACTAATAGTAAAAATATTAATAAGAGTAACGGCAATAATAGCCATAGTAATAAAAATTATATTCATAATTATAATAATTATACTTCAACCAAAATTTGATAATTACAAATATGGTAGGCACGTATTAAATTTATTATAAAAAGTAAATATTGGGACCAATGAGACTTGCCTTTTAAATCTCTATATACCTACATTGCCTTCAAATAGTTTATTATGATATATTAAATATCAAATTTGGGTTTAACATGTGATATTGCCGAATGGTTTTAAAGCATTTTTGTAATTACTATCACATTAAGGTATAAAGTATGATCTTATCCAATAATCTAAAGGATTTTCTTTTTAAGTAGTCCGCTAAACAAGTCCAAACTATTCACGTCAGGGTGCAATTCATATTTCTGTCCTGCCCTATCTGCCGCTAACAGGTAGCCATTCTTTGACAACCCCTTCACCGTGACTTTGGTCAAATCATTCTGTAGTGTCAACTGTTCATCGCTGTGCAACCAGTGGGCCATATACGCGTCAATAAAAGGGTCGAAACCCTCCCGACCAAACACTTCAAGATTAGGTTCACAAAGATTAAAGAAATCAGACAGGAGTTTCTCACGAGAGAAAGACACGTTGGGATATAATTCACCCAGACAGGTAGTTGGAGTAGTGTTATGAACATTAACACCAACGCCAACCATAACTTCATAGTTCTGTTTCTCCATATTATAAGAAGAATTACATATAACTCCGCCAATTTTCTGTTTTTTCGCGTAGATGTCATTAGGCCATTTCATTCGGACATCCTCTGTTGCTTCTACACTTGACAAGGAAGAAAAGCGAGAGTAAAACACCTTTTCTGGGTGTATCGTTTTGTGTATGGTTTGGGTGAGAGTCAAGGAGACCAAATATTGAAGGAACACAAGATAATCCGCATTGGGAAGGGAGATTTTAAATGAAAAAGCTAACTGACCTTTAGGACCTACCCAAATATTAGACCCTCTTCCTTTACCATGTGTTTGAGTATCCGCTGTGATCACTGAGCCAAGAGGAAGACTGGGGAAAGAATTCATCATTAACAGATGCGTAGAATGGCATATTGGTGCGTGGATAATCATTCGTCCTAGCTTTTCTGTTTTGAGCCCATCAAGATATTTTTCCACATTAAACACGTTCCCTTGGTTATCATCGTTAACTTTTGGCGCTGTACCTTTCACAATATCAACTGAACAAGACTTATCAAGTGGGTTTGGTTGAATGGGCATGGGCTGATCCTGACCCGAAACATAAAGAGTATATTTTGTTGGTAAAATGTCCGTCATTGCTGTATGGGTAAGACCAAAGTTTTTCAGTAAAGAGGGGAAGCAGGCGGGTCTCAGAACTGACTTTAAACTCTGGGATATAGCACTGAACATTCAAAAACCAAAACTAGTATAGCTTTAATTAACCTAAAGTTGGGTATGGACTTCCTTTTATAGCAATTGTCCAAGCAGAAAATGGAAATGTATGTGACTAAATTTGTCCAATATCAAATTCATGCGTGTGACACTATGCTCAATCAATATCATACCTAACAGGTTTATTTATATTATTATTATTATTATTATTATTACTATTATTATAACCATTACTATGATTATTCTTATTATTATTTTTACTATTATTATTATTATTATTATTATTATTATTATTATTATTATTATTATTATTATTATTATTATTATTATTATTATTATTATTATTATTATTATTATTATTTAGTTTTAACTTAATTTTACTTCTACTACTTAGTATTATCGGTAGTTAGTAAAGAAGACGGCCCTCCAATACGATCGCGCCGTTTACTAATAAG
>NAOQ01000193.1:69560-83501 GCA_002751075.1 Ichthyophonus hoferi | reverse complement strand
TTATTATTATTATTATTATTATTATTATTATTATTATTATTATTATTATTATTATTATTATTATTATTATTATTATTATTATATTTGTTTTAACTAAATTTTTCTCTACACTTAGATTATTCGGTATTGGTAAAGAAGACGGCCCTCCAATACGATCGCGCCCGTTTTACAATAAGCGAATTATTTAGCCGGAAGGTCTAGGTAGGCAGACAAATTGTTTAAAGGACTATGTTTAAATTAAATGAATAGGAAATCCGGATTGGAACGCGGTAAATTAAATTAGGGTCTAAATAGAAAATGCAATTTTGCTGGCGGGATTAGAGCGCGGTAAATTGAAAACTGCGATTTCGTTCCCGTTTGAAACTTTTTTTCTCTCTTTCTCGGGGGCTATTGCCCACGAACCCCTGCTTTTCGGAAATAAATTCAATACTTTATAACCATATTCTATAATCTAAACTCTAAAACCTTGCCTTAAACCTAACCAAAATTTTAGATATTATTTTTATTTAAATAGGCGATACAGGCGCCAAATAACTATCTCAAGACCGGGCGCGATCATATTAGAGGGCATCAGCCCTTGTTCTTTACCGTAAGGAAACAAAATCGCAATTTCTAATTTACCGCGCTCTAATCCCGTCAGCAAAATTGCACGTTCTGTTTAGATCCTACTTTAATTTACTGTGCTCTGATCCTATTTGCCTATTTTAAACGTAGTTTTCAATTTACCGCGCTCTACTCTCGATTTCCCATTAATCTAATTTAAAAATAGCCAATCACCGCTCTGCTGTGAGGCCATCTTCTTTAACAACTGATTATTTTTTATTACGGTTCATATTTATTGCGTTCAGTTATATTTACTAATTAAAATCGATGGTCGTTAGAAATCATTTCTCCAATTGGTCCCTGACTTACCGGTGGTAAGACAGACAGTTTAATATAAGCAAACTTATTCCTGAATTAAAATAAGTATATTTGACTTGCATTGCTAATGGGGCATACTTGGAACATTGCTGCTGAAGGAATCTCTGACCTGGACCGCAACCGGTAAGCCTCTCTCTCAGGTCTGGAAGAGGGGACTGTGGGTCCTGAGTAAAGATTGGATGAGGTTAACAAGGCTGATTACCTGGGTTAAATAGATCAGATGGGTGTTTACGGTATTGACACTACCTTTGAACTAAGAGCTCCTGATTCGGATGCTTTTAACAAATCACCAACGATTGGCTGAAGGGAATCTCGGGTAACCTCATTATTCTTACATGATGCTTTCTGATTGGGAACTGACTCATGTGGATAGAGAGAGAGAAGATATCTGTATGGAAAATTGTGATGATGAAAGGAGCAGGAGGAGGCTGAACTGCCACCATTAACGATGACCTGTTGTACAGAAGAACATTCACCTCTGATAGATAGATTTATTATAAAAAGAGATATTTAATTAATTTAGGTATTTTTTTAGATAACTATAATCCTTCAATATTTTTTAGCAATTATTACCGCTTATGTTATTCCATGTCTATGTCCCATTCTCAATGGCCTGCTTGGTGTAGTGGTGCTTGACACGGATATATTTAGTGTTTTTGGTGATCCCATTGTTTTCTGAGATCTGTATCGCAGATTAATTACTCTCATAGACAAGTACTGAACCCATCTCCACACCCTTACTTTCTAGCACACTGGAAGTCAATACAATCTCATGAACTACTGCACTTAGTGCAATATATTTGAACTCTGCGTTTGATGAGTCCACTAAACACTGTTTCTTGCTAAACCAAGACACGAGTATACCATTCAACAGCAATATGAAACCTATTGTGGACTTTCTGGTAGTCCTATCTCCTGCATAATCAGCGTCCACATAAGCTTTGAGTTGTAAGTGTGTTCTATGATAGACCAGTCCTATATCAGGGAGGGAGTTAAGGTAGGCCATCACATGTAAAACCATCTTCCAGTGGGATTTAGATAGATTTGAAGAAAATTGCCCTAGGTAGCTGACAGTAAAAGCTATATCTGGTCTTGTTAAACTGGATATCCACAGAAGGCATCCTATGGCTTTCTGGTATGCCTGGATATCACACCTTGGGGTCAATTCTGTATCTCTTCTCTGTCTAAGTCTGACACATGATTGAGAAGGATGGAAGACATGGTTTACTTAACACCTTCCATGACATATGATCTTAGCATGTCTTTGATGTACCCCTCCTGAATTAGGTGGATCAACCCTGTACCATTCCTCTTAATCTGATAACCCAGATACTCAGCTTGGAATCCGTTTTCCTTGGTTTGAAAACGTCTCTTCATGCTGTTGATTAGTCTTCATGCTGCAGCATTGTATTTAGAAACGATAAGCATAGCATCAACATAGACACATAGAGCAAGGAACTATGGTGTACTATGGGATGCAAAGAGGTATGGGTCTACGTGGGTTGAGAAAGCTTGCTGTTCAGCAAGGAATGCTGCTAAAGTATGCTGCCAGACTAATGCAGATTGCTTTAGTCTATACATAAGACTCTGAAGAATGCATACCTTATGTGGAAAGTCAAAGTCTCTGAATTCTTCCAGCTAATGCATGCAGATAACCTTCTCCAGTTTCCTATTGAGGTAGATTCTGACTATATCTAGTTGTACAACATCTAAGTCCCTTGATACTGTAAATGCTAGGAGGAGTCGTACGGTTGTCTAAGAGCAGATGATGGACTCTATGTCTAAATAATCAATGTTTTCTCAGTAACAGTTTTGCATTACTACTAGCCATACTTTGTATTCAAAATTGCTATATCTTTGTAGAAAATTTTAATGAAATAAAGGTAAAGAGGGAACAGACAAGTATGCTATTTTCTAAAAAAAATATATATATCAAGGTTGTATTATGATATGAAAACGCCCCCCCCCACCCCCTTTATTATCCCTTTTGTTTAGTTTTTGTACTTTGTTTTACCGCCAGCGCTAATTTTTCGAGTTTATAGCAATGTTGCTAAATTCAATAATTTAAATGGAGTTAATCATAAATATTCGTATTGCTAATCCAACTCCCGATAGGTCAAAAAGACCCGCTAGAATTATATGATCTTACCAAAATACTAAAATACTATTATGCTCCTATTTAGATGGTAAATTAACTTACTGATGTAATAGTGCTTATCTGTTGCGTACTATGACAAAAATCGATCTACTTATTATCTTGGCTTCAATCGAATCTACTGTGATTAGGGATTTGTGATTAACCTATCGCCGCCTTGGTGCACTTATTATTAGAATTATGGTTAATATATGTACGGAATGATATAGTAAATTTTATACGATCCATAGTGTGAGATGCATTAACCAAGATAGTCATAACATATTTCGAACACTTTGTATTTGGTAATGTTCCCATGGTTGTCTCTTTTGATGTTGAAAACCTGCAAAGGTTTCAACAATGGCTCCCCTTTTGGTTTATCCACTATCTTCCATGTGGAGTTGTCAGATAAGACCTTCATTTCTTGTTGCATTGTGGCTTCCTATTGTAGCCATCGAAGAGAGTTCATAACTGCATAGACTGATTTGAGTATAATTTAGCTATATAAATTGGTTTCAGTTGCTCAGTCCACTGTATGTGGTGAGGTAATATCTGGTTGGTACCTCTTTCCTGAACTAGTAGTGGAGGGGGCATACATATTTTTCTGAGGAGGTTTTTCCATGTCTTCTGTCCGATTTCCTTTCTCCTCATTGTCACTACTCAAATTATTCTTTACCTAATTGTGGTTATTCCTCCTGGGTTTCTCAATTGTCCTATTCCTATATTTCTCACTCAACCCCCCCAGAGCTGACATTTCCTTTAGAGACCCCTCCATTTGGGATGAATCATTTCCTGCATGGGGGGTGTCTGTACTACATGAATGGTGGCTTTGGCTCTACCTGTGGTTTTATCCTCTTGATCTGGCAAGAGCTTTGGCTGTTTATAAGCATAGGGAAAACTTATCTACAAAAACTTAATGTCCCTGCTGATTAGTGTTTTGTTGGTTTTCATTTTCAACAGCCTGTAGACATTTTGAGATTCCTGATACCCAAGCATCACTGCTTCGCGTCCTTAAGGTGTCAACTTATTGGGCTTCTCATCCTCATACTAGCATCTCAATCCGAAAGCTCTGAGTCAGTTGAAAGATGTAATCAAACATTGCCATAAATCCCATGGTATAGTCAACTTTGAAAGACACCTAGTTGGCAGAACATTCAAAGCAAAAGCTGCTGTCTTTATGGCTTCATCCCATAGATATTAAAGTAAGCCACTTCCTATCCTTGAACTCCTTATCATGGTAAATAAAATCTGGTTCATCCTTTCACTAAGCCCATTCTGCTCAAAATGAGTGGGGACTGTAGTCTGGTGGTGGATGCTGACGTTTTCCAAATAGGCTGAGAATTTTGAGTTGAGATACTCTAATCCATTATACATTACCAAAGTGGCCATCAGTGTATCATGCATGGCTGTGGCAAGGATGTGGTAGCTCTTAAAGGCCTTGAACATTTTCGATTTCTTCTTGAGTATATACAATTGAACAGAGTGTGAATACTTGTCTATGTAGGTTATCTCATAATGGAAATCAGAATAAGGCATGCATAAAGGTCCAATTAAATGCAAGTGTACTCTCTGTAGTATTTTTGTGGCTCGGTTTGACTGCTCAGGGTAAGGAATCGTTTTGGCCTTGGGCATACAGCATGTTCCACAGTCTTATTTCTTGTCCAACACTGTGTTGTTTGACATCACCAATGCTAGGGACATATTGGCTGGAGATTCATTATCCTAGAATGGAGAATCTCATAAGTCACTAAGTCTGAATGGAATTCTGGTTCTGTAGACTTGGTAGGAGACTACTTCTCAACTATCACGTTTGTCTCCTGCCAGAGAGTAGAGATTGGTTCCTTCTGAACAATGTCTCTTTTAAATTCCTTCAGTGATAACTAAAGCATCCAACCTGCAAATAATATCATTCTTCTTGGTTCCTCGCATCATGACCACTCCTTCCCTTTAGATTATTACCGTATTATTCTGGAACACAGTTGAGATATGTTTTCCGTCCAAGGCTGGGATAGAAAATGGGCTTACATTCAGATCTGGAACCAACAGGATGTTCTCCAACCTGATGGCAGTTGCCTTTTCCTGTACTCTGGCAGCTAACTATATGCTGCCTAATCCTAAAGCCGTACAACTTTGTCCATTTCTTCATCTTACATGAGTTCCCCGGGGTAAACGTAGTAAAATTTTCTTTTCTAAAATGAGGATGTCATGAAGATCCACTGTCTAACGCAAACTTTCCATTTGACTTCCTAGTCTCAATCTTCTGTCCATTTATATAACATGTGGCTACATATGATGTACTCTCTCCCACTGTGCATGCTGTGCTGTGATTCTTTGTTCCTTTTCTGTAGTGTGGAGAGTTGTCTGCCTCACTACTCCCTGGGAAATGGCTGGCCTTATGTTCACTGGGGCACATTTTCTCCTTATGTGAAGGTCTTGGATCTTTCTTTTCACAGTCCTATTTTGGATGGGCATTAACATTGAGGTTCTCAAGTCCTTTCATGAGGGGACACTCACTCGTTGAATGTGCTACTTTGCAATTTTCACATGTTGTTGACTCATTTCTATAGAAACCAGCATTAGGTTTGTGTTGGTGTCCTTCTCTTGAATTGTGTTGATTCCTAGTTCTTCCTACTGCTTCCAGCTTGACATAGGTAGCCATATCACTAATAAGATCCTTCAGGGTACCAGAGCTTTTGGTAACCTGTCGGAAGGCTCAGGCTTGGGTTACATAACGTGTTGACTGCTGGTCATATATTATCTTGCCAACCACTGCTGGATCCTGTTGCTCCCTGGATGTTCCTTTTAAACGTTTGCTTGCAGCCACTACCCATGCGATATACTCGTTGATATTCTCATTTGGCCTGAGTGATATATCCAAGTATTCCCGTAAGTATGTAAGCTACTGAGCCTTGTCTTTTCTGTCAAATTAAACGTTCATCTCTCTCTCTCCAAGTATAAAATGTGGACACGTTTTTCTCCCAACATGCTATCAACCGCTGTTCCATTGATACTGATGCATATAAGCAATGTCTAGCCATTACTTCTTGGGTAGACACATCGGTCGGATTTTGGAGTTGTTGGAGGGCTGGCTCTACGTCTATTGCCTGTAAGCACATAGACCCTTGCATCTTGTCACTGACGTATCCAGCCCACTTGGTGTAACTGATTCCATTTTGATATACTATACTATAAATACTAGTTTCTTTTATTTTTATGTCTAGAAGAACAAAAACTGTTCATATTATTTCTTTTCAGTACAGTACAAATACTGTCCAATATGACACAGATATAGATATTCTTTGGAATTTTCTTTTTAGAGAGGATCAATGTTTTCCTCTTAATAATCTAGCCGCCATTTGTATAATGTCTTTCCAACGTACGCGGCTCAGCCATTTAAACTGCAAAGCTAGTAATTTTATTTACTCAATTAAATATTAACAATATAATTCTATCTAAATATCACATACTCATTATTGGTACAATTTATATACAATATAAATAAGTGAATTAGGCCATTTGCTTGTATTTAATTATGATTTAAACATATACTATTGTACTATTATACTATTATAATTAAGAATAAATACTATGAACTGCATATGAAAACAGAATGCTTCATAGTTGTAATTGAAAATGTCTACCACAGGAATTATATGATAACTACATTTTAATCAAGTATTTCTACCTAAGCTAACCACACATTGTCATATATTGGAGTTAGATCTGATTATACATTATTTTTTTCCTGAAATTCAAGCAATAGAGAATTTTTTCTTTAAATACAGACATGTAGCTGTCATGACAGCGAAGAATTGCTCACTTGTTTCACCAATACATAATGTATGACCAACACAGGTCCTAAGTACAAACTAAAGATGTACAAAGTATACTCAGTGCCGCTTTATTACTGAAATATATAATAATATAATGGGATAAAAATATTCTGGAGTGTATAGTACTGAATATGTCTTCTACAAGGTCCACATAGTGGTCATGGTTGTGCTCAAAACACCAGCAGGCTTCGTGAATTCAGTGGCTATATCAGCTTTAACCCTCTTAGCCATTACTTGGGTAAGCATCTGAGAAGGTGTGATTGGGTCAATTAATTAATTAATTAATCATGCTGCGACTAGTCTTAGGTAAAAAATTGCATGCCGTTCCGAATATACACCTGTCTAGGGGTTATGTATATGTACAAGTATATAAATACGCATAAAGATGTAGCAGCCAGCCTACTAGTCTAAATTTCAATTTAAGAACAACTCAAAAATATATATTAATGACATCAAGCATAAATGGGCTAAGTGAACACTTCTCAGGGGGCTATTGCCCTTCAAGCAATAAGACTGGTTATAAGGGGTGTTAAAGGTTTAAGTGAGTCTTGTCATATAAGGCAGATAGGATAATGCATAACATATATAAAATACAAGGAAACAACATAAATAGAAATAAAGTTGGTGAGAATGAAGGCAGGAAACAAGACACCACGCTTGTTCCCTGCCCATATGTGCTGTTAATTACTTTCAACGAGATGGTGTTTAGGCAAACTGCCCCACATATAAATATATTGGATAGATTTATAAACACTGGGATCATACCGAGCTGTAATCCTGGTCTAGGAATTCATCCACGTTCAACTCTTTGTCCTTAAACGTCTGAATATTTTTATATATTAGCTCATGAATACGTCTATATGTACATGCACGTCGAACATAAATTGATGTATAGGAAGCCAGGTGTAAAATCATGTATATCAATCAATTTAATGATAACAACAATGTAATATATAATAAATGGAGTAAGAAGAAAAAAAGAAAGAAAAAGAGAAAAAAAGATACAGATAAAGATATCAAGAATCTCAACCACACTGAGAAATCTACGGTAATTTGTATCTGTTCGTTATTATTACTATTTATCTTTGTATGTATCATAATACCCACAAATATAATATGCATATGTAATATATACATGTCTTTAACAAGTGTGCTTCTATAAACATAGTATCATATAAACATACTTCTGAAAAGATATTGCCAAAGGTGTTTAATTGAGGCAGATAGTGTTCTCTTAGAGCCTCAAGTTCCCATAGAGAGCTGATATTGGTAGAATGTCAGTCAATCTCATCAAAATCTAGTTTTACCCAACAAAAATATGATATTTCTTTAAGAGCTGATCTTATTGGCCCGTAATTATATTCTAGTCATTTAATATACTTTAATACTGTTTAATATATAATGCAACACAAGTGCATACTCCTTTCATCTCATAACCATAGTTAAATTAGAAAGTGAGAATGAGGATAGAGCTAGCATACCATCACGCATGTTATTGTATCATCATACTATCACACTAGTGTACTATCATACTATTATGGTAATTCAAAGCACTCACCTCTCCAGTGCTCTACATTTAGCCGGGTCGGCCTCAGTCATAATGAAAGGGTCAGTACCTACAGAGATACTAGTGTTAACATGTAATATACTTTATTTCTACAGATGATTATGTGTTGGTGTAGTCAATAACATGGTGGTGAAAGAGAGAGAGACAAAGAATTGAGGTCAGTGATAGGGGGAATAATATAGCGAATAAGAGACAATAGTAAGAAAGATGATGTTAGGGGGGATGATACAGGGGAACAAAGAACATAGAATAAATAGAAAAAAAATCATGTGATATATAAATAAAGTAATATATATATGAAGTAGCATATATAATGCAATTTATGAATACTCCGGCACCTATGTACATACATATACATATACATAGCGATGCACTTACCTACACTACACTCTCTATGGATCATAGCCATACACTGGGGATGCTTCATCAGAAGGTTATACACAAAGGGGAGAACGAAGGCTATACCACTGGGACTGGCATATAACGCTAGACGTGTCAAACGTTTAGCAAAGGCTGCTACCAGGTAGGAGGGTAGCAGGCTGGGGTATGGAGGAGAGTGAGTGAGTACGGTAGTATGATAGTATGTATGCATGTACAAACATACATAAAATGTATTGAAGCCCATTATGATTTCCTATGGGCTATATTGCACTAACAACGTCGGGTTGTTAATATCATTATCAGATATTATTTTATAAGTTAGATATGATAGTTTAAGATCAATATATAAATAGGTCAGTATTTCATATATATCTGCAGGGTATCAGAATCATTAAGGAGTGCTCTCATTGTCGGGTAGGTGCTGACTGAACTAATATGAAAAGGTTTTAATTGTGGCAAATATCACAAAAAAAATAAAAATAAAAATAAATAAGGCCAACAAGAGGGCCCCTTTGGGAAATAGTAAAAATATGAAAGTTAAAAGTCAGTGTTTTAATACATAGCTACCCACTCACATGGACTGCATAAACTGACCACACAGATGGAAGAAGCGGTCTCTGTATTTCACACAGAAGATCTCTCTATCCAATAGCTTGTAGACCTTCTCATAGAAGTGTGGATAATCGCTGTGTAAGGGGAGGTTTATGACAGTAAATATTTTATAATTGAATGAGACACATCAGAGTGTGTGCAATACAGTATAGTTTAAAATATTATCTAATAGGCTCAACTATAATTTTATAGGGGTATAATATCATATAACATAATTTAATATAGGTAAAATGCAGCATTCTTTGCTGAATTTTTTTTAAAAAACCATAAGCATAAGACCAAATATCGTTTTTATCAAGGCAAATGAATATATCTACCTATATATACATGCATGTATATGCATTTATTAAAACAAGATCTATAACGTGGTATGGAAATATGATGTACTAAACCGTATAGCAAGCCATATATATCCCCCTCAAACACATTTGAAACACCCAGTAGTTATAATTGGCAAATAGATAAATATACTGATTATCAATTCCCCAGAGTCATACCAAATATCCCCCAAAACTATATATTTTTTCAAGTAGTTACTTAAATACTATAGGATACAGCACTAACTACTATCCGAAAAAATTATTATCAATAAAATATGGAATAGACCCCAAAATCTCACATATATATGCAAAGAGTGTATATATACATGACGTTAATATGATGTCATTTTCTATGTGTGTGCACATGTGTGTGGGTGCGGTTGTAAAAGAAAAATACAGGCAAAAGCCTCTCTAACACGACTTACAGATTATGTTCAGTCATAAGAACAAAGAGACCGTTAAGAGCCAACACACTGATGACTCCACCTGTATTAAATAGGATTAGCATGTATATATAGGTATAGGTATAGGTATCAGTATAAGTACATATCAACAAACTCGCATATATATATATACATACCCTTATCGTACGACACAGTCAGGAAGTCAATGAGTAACTTAGGGGTGTCCAAGAACGGCAAGATTTCCTTGTGCAGCATAATGAGCACGCGCTTATAGCAGTCACCAGTAAGCGGCAGGCGAAGGAGAGACAACCAGCACTCACTATATTAACAATCCAATCAGTAAATAAGTTTAAAATATGGCTGATTTTGATTACATAATACGCATCTTATACCGAGCATCTAGATGCCTTGATTTTTTTAAAAAAAAAGCTATTACATTCACAACTCAATCACTGTATAGAAATAAAAACAAAAAATATTTTTATTGGATTGGAAAATATTCAAGTCAGTAATCTATCTAACCCCTTCTTATTTAGTAAGATATTAGCCTATAGTAACACGTTTTTAGATCACAATTCCGACCCTCATATATAAGAATACTTAGTATTTATTCCTCCAAAACATGTACATATACATATATCAAAACATTATATTATATTATGTTATATTATATTACAAGATACTATATATATCCAATGTAATGCAGGTTTCTTACCCAAACACTTTGCGGTGGTTCTTAAGAACCAATAGGGGACTTTCTTTCTCATCTGTGTCATTCTTTCTCTTCCTACTGGGTGTCTCGTCATCACTATCACTGTTACTCTCTTCTGGTTCGTCTAATAAAGTCCCTCTGTTAGCTTATGGTTGGATCTAAGTCATCGTATCTCTTTCCCAGTGCTATGAATTCACCATCCTTATAGAACAATCCAGAGTATAAATAGGGGAATATTATATTATATTATATGCATCATACTGTATTACATGATAACATCTGATGGTGTGGTTATTAAATCCTATTAGATTATATAATATAATATTCATTGTACTGGGCTGCATCATATAATATCAAAAGTCATTTTTAAACAATCTTTATTCGATCGGTCCCTAATCGATAACTCCATCCAATCATATTACACGGTCAAAATATACCTTATATTATATGATAAAAAATAAGATCACAAATATGCTTATAATTCCTCATGAAAATCTATCTAAGTGCTCGAACTCTCAATAATTTAATCGATAATTTAATTCGGCCTAAAAATGCAATAAAATTATAAAATGATATTAAAATGGTCACAATTATAGTCATTTAAAAAATAACAGTGTAAATCTTGAGTAAAAATGTAGCAATTAAGAGTAGATGATCAAAGAGTAAACATTTATAAAAGTACAAAGATATATTACAATAGTACCTTGGGGTAGAACAGGGGAAAGGAAAGCATTGAGGTCCTCCTTAGTACGAGGGAAGTTGATGGGTTGCAATAGATGGAAAATACGAGTGGATAGGACTTCGAGTTTGTGGGACTTCTACAGAAAGAATAAGTAGAGTGAGTGTGTATGTATACGGGGAGGGAGGGAGGTAGGTATGTATGTAATATATATTGTAATACTAAACGCTATATCTTAACATAGCACGCCAAAACACAAAACAAAAAGAGAAGACCGTGAAGGTCCAAAAGGAATCAATCCTATCATAAGTATAAAGCAATCTCTAACCTTACTGGCTGTGGACTCCTGGGTCATAAAGGCACTGTGATATATAATGTGTATGTGTATAGAGGGGGTTCCGGGAACTTGACGTTAGAGCAGGATTTAACAGCCACTATAAATTGGTTATAACAGTTTTAGGTTATATTATACTATTATTTATAACCCTACCAGTTATGGGTATGTTATATGCTATAGTCTGTACTACAATTATCATTGGCCCACAACCCGTGATAAAATTTAACTGACCAATGTATCAGTAGCATCCACATGTAAATCATTGGATAATGGAAAGTTATCGGTAACAATTAGTTAAAAGGGGAATAGAGGGGGCAGGACCATGGGAAATTCTTACGTCAGGTTTTTCAACATGTAGAAGCGAACATCATCATACTTCAAAAGATATTTGTTGACAAAGAGGGTTCTTAATTCTTCGCTGTAATTGGTGCTGCTCTGTGAGAGCATTTATTATTGGTCAGAATAGTATCAACAACCACCTCCTGATTTAATAGTTAGTTTAATAATTAATTAATCACGCGGTAAATGCGTATGAATATTGAAATTTTAATTCACCAATCGTATGTACTTATCGTTTAACATCTATCAATACATGCATGTACAAAGAGAAAGAGAGAGAAATGTATAATACGATGATAGACAGTATAATAGATAATAAAACCATATGATAAGATAGCAGATAATGTAATGAATAATATAACAATAGAAGAGTATAACAGAAAGTTTTCCCAGTATAATAGTAAAATATAAATACAACAATGTAAAATAGTAGATAGTATAACAATATATATACATGTATACACGCACCATCAAGGCAAAAATGATTCTCCTAAATAAAGTGTTAGGGAACACGTGGCCTGACGACTGTTTTAGTCTTAGTGATTCAGCCTCCACAAATTGCATAAGGATCTGAAGGGAAGCTGCCTATAGGAGGAATACCATTGAGTATAGAGTATGTGATAGGATATATAGGATAATGTGAATTCACCATGTTGTATTATATCCGAGAGAGAGCGAAAGAGCGAAAGAGGAAAAGATAGAGAGAGATAAAGAGAGAGATGGAGAGAAAGAAATATATCACGATATATTGATCGTAGCCTATATTATATTATATTGCATTATAATATAATGGTTAGGAATGTACTGGATTGTTAATGTGTTAACATAAATTTATTAATCGTGGTCTCCTATTCTTCATCTTTCTATCGTACCATCTAATCATATGGATGCTCACATCAAGGCGTGTAATGATATATTAATATTCAGGCATATCCATGTATAGTTATATACAATATATAACCATACTTATATATAGATACGTGACGTATGTGACGTATGTACCCACCTGTATGGAAGCCTGCTTTGAGTCCAATTGGGCAAGAAGTACTCTAATGAAGTCAAGGTACTGGGTATGCAGCCATTCTCTGAATTCTGATTGGGCATCTATATATACCCCAACAAATATTATTGGTTATTCTTCTAAACCAGGTGGTTAGTTGGTATGCGGGTTAAAGGTTTGTATATGCAAATGTGAGTGGATATTATTTAATATATATATGTGTGTGTGTTATATCAAATAATCTATTAAACACAAATACAACTTTGACATAAATATAGTTACTTTAACTCTTTCGTTAATAATCTTCTAATCAATAAACATAAAATATCAAATCTTTTATACTAATTAAATTTGATTTATCTAACTTGAAAACCAATTGTAATTGGGTACTTCTTATATTATTAAATATAACGATGTGCACACGTGTATCGTCAAAGAATATATGCGTGACTGTATGTCTGTATATGGATATGTATAAATACTAATACATAGGTGTATGTTTATGTGGATGTTCGTGAACGTAATAATAACAGCAGAGTCATAGGTGATGGAGGTATGTCTAACAGTATAGTATATAAAAAGCTAAAGGTATATACAATAAACTATACTACAATATTATACTACACCATACTACAGTATACTATACTATACTATACTATACTACACTCTACTATACTATACTATACTATACTATACTATACT
>NAOQ01000193.1:43653-59166 GCA_002751075.1 Ichthyophonus hoferi | reverse complement strand
TTTGGTTAGTAGACTTTGCTATTGGTGAGATAATTTTAGGCAAAATCACCATATATGTATATGTTTAAGGACTACAGCTCATCACACCACTAATCCACTATAGCCAACCAAGTATTAACCAGTACCACCTTCGGTAATAAGGTAAGAAGGTGTCAACTGGGTGGCAATCTATTGGACATTCTCAACAAAACACACGTCATTGTTATATAGACACCCAATTGTAATATTATAGTATAGGGTGAATGACGTTCGTTAATCAACCATATGCTTTTGTTTTATTGGTTCTAAAAAAAAGCTAGACAAACAAACTAGAACGAAAGGATAGGTTGCACTCATTCCATTATTTCTAATAAAATTATTAAAAATATATCTACTATATTTTACCATATACATCTAGCTAGCTCCTGTTTCCTACATGGCCAGACTATGCGTTGAAATAAACCGCCGCCCTAACAATGGATACATAATTTATTAAAATTCTTACCCTACTCAGAATACAGGGGTTCCCAGAAATAATTCGATCTCGACAATAGATGGACATATTGAATATAAAAATAATATAATAAAAACAAACAAAATAAAATAATAAAGATATAGTTGAAATAAATTCGATTTTTTATTTTTTATTAGGGAAATTGCATTTTATTTTTTTTACATGTATACAAATGTCCATTTATTGTTGAGATCTGCCCATTTACGTAGGGATATGTGGAATTATTTCCGAGAACCCTTAAAAGGTTCATGTTGAATAAATAATTTATTGGATCAAATAATAATGCTAATTCTAACATAATTCAAACTAATAGCCATACAAGGCTAGAGGCAGTGAAATTCCCAGCCAGGTAGGGAACAAAAACCATATATAGCTATACTATTAACACTTAAAATATGGGACACAAATATACTATAACAACATCATAGGCTCCATTACTTAAAATAGACCATAATGGGACACAAATATACTATAACAACATCATAGGCTCCATTACTATATTATTATAAATTATATGATATCATATTATATTATATTATATTATGTTATGTTATAATTTATCTTACTGGATTTTCCTACATCCTATCCGTGACGTGACTAAGTCTAAAGTATATTAGGCTGATCATTTGTACCAGAAGTTACCAGTGCTATATTAGGGAATATTGTTTTGCAGTTAATCTATTAGCATTACGCCAAGATCACGTTCACAGTCAGTAATTGGTCATAATAATATAGGGAATTATTTCAATGTAGATTGTTCATGAATTTATTTATTTATAGGTAAACAGAGGGTATACGTCATTATGTAATAATTTTTGTCATTTTATATAGGAAGGTTATGTTGCAATATTTGTTTTAGAAAAATGTTTTATTTATTTTTTCTTGGCTGAAACACATTGTTACATTGGACAGGTTTTGATAGGCCATTTTTATTGTTAACACTGAGCCCAATTTGTTGAAGTATGATTTGAAATTATGATAACCACTGCTGAAAGTTGTTGGTGTGCTGAGGACTCTGGAATTACACACTCAGGGGCAATACTCCGATGTAGAACAAAACTCGTTTCATATCATGACCATTTTTTTTCACTGTATTATGCAGCATGCATGAAGCTTTTTCTTTTGTAAATATAAGCATAAATGGATGAGATGTGTAAGAGAGATATAGAATGCGTTTTCTTAAAGGAGAATCCCAGAAAATTCCAAGATTTAGTATACTCGACCCGGCTCAGTCGAATGTTGTCCTTTTTATAATACTATTTACTTGTAGCACGCATAATATGATGGACTAAACCCTCCCTAGTTTATATATTCAACCCTTCTTCTCCATGTTTAATTAAGCCATGCGGAGCACTTGGAGACTCATAATTATTCTTCAAATGTCTTTGAGGTCCAGATAACACATTGCTTAGGCATCCTCGCTCATTAATTCGATATTCTCTCTCTTTATAAACAACTACAAGTCGCAGGAACGCTCCAGTATTTACTTATTATGCCCAACAGAGGTGTACTAAAATCATGTAGTGAATAACAAAAATTTAAAGTCCTTGGCATATGTAGTTTTTTGCTTTGCAGTCATGTCACGATTGAATATGTAATTAGTAAGATTTAATATTAGTAGCTTAGATATAGAATTGATTGGATAAATGAAATATTCATAATAGAAAATAGGATCAGATCAAACAGCCTACACGTCTTTTTAAGAGTCTCAAAATATAATCTTCTGCATTATATGGTCAAACAGACTCAATACTGAGAAATTTTCAACTATTAAGGTCGGTAATACTTTAAATATTTAATAAATTACTATCACTATATATTTTCAACCTTTTTCCATCTTTTCTGTCTATTAACCCGTAGTCTGGGTATGCCTTCAAATAACCCAATACTGGTACCAGAATTTTTTAATGCCCTTCATGTGGGTTAAAAAGAATATCTATCCAGTTAATTCATCATATAGCTCATCTCTGGCCTTGTTGTTCTTTCTAGCTACATTAGACTACCCATATTGCTTTGATAATCTGTTGTGTTAATGCCAGAGTTGGTGTCATGTTTTAAGTTCGCGAGAACTTATCTAGTATTTAGCTCGAATATACTGAGTGTAGATTATAGCGGCATTTGGATAAACCAGATATCCATTATGGGTGATCAGTGTCCTTCATTAAGGGGCTGAAGCATGTAGACCAGATTGCCGATGGCAAGGCGTATTCTCAGAGTGACAAAGGTAGTTACTGGGCCATCAGCCATCAACTGGCTGCTCAACTAACTGTGCTATCCTAGGTATACCAAATAGTATGGACCTACGCTTTAATTACGGCCGATTATCTTAATGTGTATTTTTGTAGTAACATATTTTTGCTCCATGTATGCAAAGGGACACGCTAAAACACTCCTCAAGTCGGTACTCCTTCAATTATAAATGAATATAGGTCACAGGGAACAAACCTGCTTCTACCTATTTCCGACAATATATTTATATAATTAGTATTTATTAATCATTTCATATATACAATACGACCCAATTCGTTCATTGTTTAATGCGGCAATTCTTTGTATGCTAAACGGCCAATAATTGCATATTTTTAAATCAGCCTAACCAATTTCTCAAGTTCACTGTACTTGTACAAAATCATATAGTCGAGTTTTAAAAATTAAACTCGCACACAGACAGCTCATTTATCAGGATAAAATCAAAATCGAGAAAAATAAATAAATGAACATTGGAAATAAAACTAGTATCTGTTGTATTAAGTTCTACTTGACGAATGATGTTCCTATCGACCACTGGTTCATCTAGATAGTTATCACTAGGTAAAGGATAAATCAAGACAATTGTATGTTTCTGCATCCTGCTCTAACAATATAAAATAAAACAATTCAATTCCTTAATCAAACCCATAACCAGCTCCACCAGAGCCTCTAAGCAATCGTTTTTCCTCTTCCACATAACTCTTTCCCCTACTAGCCTGTCCCATATCACGTTTTCGTTTCTCTTTTTGTTGAAATGTTTCTACTGGTTTCTCTATTTTCGGTTTTTTGATATCATCTTTCAATTGGGCCACGGCTTCATATGCAGATTTCTTGGTAAATGTTATGTTCTCTTCCAGCTCGGGCGGTGGCTCTGTTGTGGATGTTATGTTATGTTATATAAGAAGACTCTCGGAAATAAGTATAGACAAGTTTGTTCTCTGTGATCCATACTCATTTACATACGTAATAGTAATAGTAATAATAATAGTAAGAGTAATTGGTAATAATATTAAATGATTATAGCTATATAAAGAAATATCTAAATTAAATAAACATTACTTTTTCTAACCAATAAATAATGTAAATTAAATCTATACATATATACATATATTATCTTTCTATCTGCGCTAGATATATGTATATATATCTGTTTTATTTCTCCACGTATGAAATAGTTGAAAATGGCAGGCAAAGTTCTCTGACATCTCTTGCTCCCATATCTCTATGTTCATATATATGACCATAACCACATTTAAGTATGTATGAGAGGATGGCATGTTTTAATATAATGTTATGATACGATATTCTGTATATTAGTAGCTTTATTAAACCTACAGATAAACTCCAGTCATCTAATGCATAAGTCATTCACGTATAATCTTTACACTCTCTTTCTTCCAGCGAGAGCTCAAAATATAATATAGTAATAAGATGTAATGAAACATAAAAGGAAGTATAGAATAAATACATAGATATAGGAAAATATATAAGAAAATATGATGATATATAAGATTATATTTACACAATTATCCAAATACCAAAATAAATATTCATAATCAAGGTTGTACTATAACTTAGTAAGATTAACATTCTAAAATAATGCAAGACTATCATATAATACAATACTATAAAATACCATGCAATACAATGCAATACAATATACTATAAACACATACCTGTTTCATATGGCCCAGTGATAGCGGCCTGTTGTTCTCTTTCAACATCTGCTAGCGACCTCTTCTGAGAAGCCCGAGAAACAGGTAAATCCTCCCAGTTTTTTAAGAATTTATTGTTTACAAAGCTAGAGGTTGTCATTTTTTTAAACATTTCAGAAGGAGGAAGGAGTTTTACTTTACTTGTGGAGGTAGGGTTGCTAGGAGAAGTGGCATGGGGTTTGGTTGTGAGTTTTGCTTCCTGTTGCGATTCATCCTTTGGTTTCTCTTCCTCATCAGAAGAGGAGGAAGAATAATTACCAAAGATAGCATCCATAACTTTTAGTAAATATATGTATGTGCATATATTAAATATAATATCTATGTGTGCCTGGTGCCGTTGTATATATAAGTATAAGCCTATGTGTGCATGTAATATATGCTGTGAGTGTAAGGTATTAAACAATGGTGTGTATATAATTGTAAGATGTGTTATATTGTTTGTGGAACTATTGGTCTGAGCGGTTTTCAAAAGTAAGTTTTGACAGGGGAAAGGAATATATTATATTATTTACAGTCAACACTTGCTAATATATACATACTATCCTGCTATGCAATCATTAACCAAACACAATATATTATAGTATACTATAGTATGGCATATTCGTTTATTTACCTTAATACATTCAAAATCCAAATGTATTTTACAGCCCATATATTAAAATAGCATATAATATAATATCATATACCGGAATTCCGTACTTTAGCCAATTCATTGAAATCACGTTAGTACAAAGAAATTGTAGAATATACCATGATAATTAAATTTTAGGATGTAATATAGTGTATAAAATATGATCTACCCCGATATATCATGGTATAGCATGGTAAGATAAAGAATAGCACGATATAAGTCGAAATAACTGAATTGGATACAATCTGTATGGTAGCACATGCATTGTCCGGTAAGGAAGTTTATAGTGGTGTTATTTATTGTTAGTTTTTGTAAATAATCCAAACAATAAACAAAAACCATGTCGGGGATTCATTCCAGAGAAGATTTTGATAAGATAGCAGCATCCCTTGTTAAAGGATACGACAATTTATCACCTGAAGAACAACAACGCATTTATGAAGATGTAGTAGGCACATTTGAAAAGCGTGACGTTGAACCCTTTCCTGAAGACGAAGCTAAAGCTGCTCTTGACAAGCTCACTGGGCCTGAGGGAGGACCTGGTAGTGATGGGTGGATATTCCTAGCTGGTATTGTCAGTGAAGATGCCTATATGGAAGAACTGTATAAGTTGGGCATGGTTCCTGCATTCAAGCGCCTAGTTGAGAAGTGTGCAGGTAACAGTGAGTTTGACACCTGCCAGTACCTTGCCATGTATTCTCTGGCTGAGCTTGCCATCAAGGATGAGAACTACGTTCCCATGCTTGAAGTGGATGGCATGCTGGACTTCTTTGCATACTACATGCTGGATAGACACCCTTTGACTACAAGAATGATGGCTGTGAAGGGACTCACTGAGCTCTTTGCCCACGCTGATCTCCTTGACAACAAAGAAGACAAATCCATACTCCTCCCTCTATTGCTTTCAGAAAAGACGCTCAGGAACATCGCAGACCTCACTAAGGATGAAGATGTAACTCTTTCATTCTACCGTTCAGGTAGGCCTGACCCTGTAGAAATGCCTGCCAATGTTGCAGAGACCAGTATGAGATTCTGGTCTAGTATCTGCGCATGTCTTGTTGCCCACACGGTTGTATTTGAAGAGGATAAGACTGCCGATGATTCCAAGGCCTTGGCGGTACTGGTGAAGTCTATTGTAGTGCCTGCTCTTACTAGCATGTTGGATAGCAGTAACAAAGTGTTCATTCATACTGCTAATAACTGTCTGGAGATGATGGCCCATGTTGGAATTGTTGCCCCTGGAAAGCGTCCTGGTGAGTGTTGTATGGGTATTATATTATACTAAACTATATATCGTGCCATGTCATATCATGCTATATACAACATTGGGTCTTTGTATCCGAAAGAGAGATGGTGGAGGATGTGTTGCAATTTTACATAGCTAAGGCATATTTACACTCCAATTAACTAATTCTTGCAGTACATGTGTGAAATTGGATATATATGCACTATCATAATTATTTTGAATGATATTTTTGTTTTTATTTGCGTGCAATTTATGACCACCGTAAATATGAACTAGGCTATGGGTTAGGTTGAATCCACGAGAGTATGATGTATATGACACTAAGGTTAAAACAATGCACTAAGGGGTAGTTGAGTACTTTGAAGGCATTTGGAACTGGGCATAATATCTGTGGTGTATTGTATTTTATTATGTTGTACTATATTGTATTTTTATTTGGATCGACCCAAATTGAAATATATCCTAATAGATCTACATCTATGTATGAACTGGCAGCATGTTTATGTATGTTTATTTAATTTAGACATTTCATTATGCAGTTATAATCATTAAATATTATTAATAATTAATATTACTAGTGCATACGAAGTCTGACGAAAAAATAGTTAAAATACCTCTTAATTTGGTATTTCCTCAATTTAAAATGGCTATGTCACAGGTAAAGAGTCTATCTTGTACTAGATCTAGGTCGCTCAATACCTTACCATACTATTGTAGTATCCTATATTACTATCCTTTAGGGCTCTACCTTATCAATAAAGATGTCAGTTGTTACCTATTTTAATTAATTACTTACCATTCATTCATTCCCTTACAGAGAAGCTGTCATCTATCTTTGGCGAATGTGATGATAAGGACTGCCATGATCACGATCATAATCACAGCCACGGTGACCATAGTGGTCATTCTCACGATGACACTGAGGGTCATGCCCACGGTCATAGCCACGGTGCTGGTATGTAATATTCTATATGCTTTTTTGTTGGAAATATGTAGAGACAGGTTTGCTCCTTGTGACCTATATTTATTTATAATTGAAGAAATACCGAATTAAGAGGTACTACTTTTGATTTTTGTTCCATAATTACTTCATGTTAGAATCCAAGTTTTTTACTATGCTTTTGTAGATTATTCCTTATTGTTGCCATTACATTAGATTTATTCATTGTGTTATGGAAAATATATATTTCCTAATTAGTCTAATAGGAGATTTTTGACACTAATTCTTCTTATTGGCTGGTTACCTAGAGCATATGTCAAATAGAACTTAATACAATAGATAGTAGTTTCATTTATAATACATTATTACAGTTATGTGAGTGATTTAAAGCTAACCCGTGCCTTGATATAGGATATACATGCAAATTACTCAACTATTATATTCGCAATGAACAAGTCATTTGTATAGTTAATCAGACTGCGCATGCTACTACTTTATTCTTTGAATATCTTTATATTATGAAAACGCAAGCATGTCTGCATATATTTGTTTCTTTTCTTGTTTTATTCCTGTATATGTTGTCAGCTTGTCATTACGATTTCTTGTACCACTGTATACACATACCATAATATATATATATATATATATATTGTTTGCTTCCATATTGTTCTAGTACAAGTCTTCACTGTCATTGTTCTATGTCAGAGTTTCATGGTCTAAATTCATATGACACATGTCTTTCTTTATACTACTGGATGATGTTGGAAGTCTTTGATTATATTTAATATGGCCCCATATGGTTATTCTTTTAATTCAAGCCACACTTCGTCCAAAATTGCCAAATATGTATGTGCATAAAGTTCTAATTGGTTTCTGTGTAAAAACCGCTCTATAGACTAGTTTGCTTGGCAAGGGTTTTGGATCTAGGTTAACAAACAGTGCTTGTCAGCAATTTGCCATTAGACGGCTTAGAAACGATTTATTTTTCTCTGTAATAGATGGAATAAATGTAATAGCAATAATAAAGAACTATCTACTTAAATACAGTGAAAACTTGGGTTCTCACACTCAACTGTCCAACCCATCATACATATATTTACACCTTCCCTGTTCCATACTGGTTTCATTTCCGTAGGTGGATGTACACATGACCATGGCAGTGCTACCAAAGTAGCAGCCACTCCCAAGCCTACAACTACAACTACTCCTGCCAAATCTTCCCAGTGGCCTGAATGCAGTCAGTGTAAGAAACCTGAGGGCCCAGTCAAGCTAAAACGTTGTGGTGGGTGCAATACCGCAACGTATTGCAACAAGGAATGCCAGTTAGCACATTGGAAGGCAGGCCACAAGGAGGAGTGTGTTGGAGATTCTAAGGCTTCTACCAAGAAACCTGCCACCAAAGGTGGTAAGAACAAAAAGAAATAAGTGGGTGATATAGTACAGTGTAGTTAATTATGGTATGGTGATTATGCATGTAATCGCGAATTTATCGCAGGATGTACACAGATTGTACATAGGTTCAATACATTTCCAGCTGTGTTCAGGCGTGCAATACAAGCATATTGATGTAATCTCTGTATGTATATATATACATACATCTATGCTATATCTTATAATATAACACATCATTGGAATTTCATACTAATGTACGTTAGATTATTACCTCTAGACGCATTAAGTTTGCTTTTTGAATTGAATAATTTCAAAAATTAATAACAAATAAACAAAGGAATCACTGCTTTAGGTTTTAAAGTTTTCTCATTTACCACATTAGACAACATCGATTTTTTTTTTTTCTGTCCAGTGGAAAACCTGATTCGAGCCTGCCATAGAAATACTAAAAGTAATTATGAGCCAACGTGTTATTTATCAGTGTACACACTAGAGCTTGTCCTTGTTAAGGTTGGACCATGTGTAATATGTTATAATGATTTCATATTTATTATCTGGTTTTAATCAGATAGTAGAGTTTATCTGTCAAACCTACATAATAATGATTAAAATGCAGATAACCGACACCATTTAAAACTACGGTAAATTTACGTGCTTGACTGCACTAAACATCTAGTCCTAATTAAATACAAGTAGTGACATCATGTAGTCGATTAATGACAATTAATGCCTAATTCTTAATTACCGATTGAAACCTCATTGTAAACGCTACTGAATATTTAGAGATACAATGCTACATGAACAATAAGTATTTTCGTACAAGACATAATGAAGTATTCACCCTAACACTTGTAGGGGCTGAAGTACTTCAACACTCACCTTACATATCTGTTTGGATGTTACTTACTCATCGAGGGTTAGTTTTCAGCGGTCATTCATGAACTGAACAGGAGCTAAAGCCTTGGTGAGGTTGTCTCCTTTTCGGCCATGAGTGCAGATCGGTTTGATATCTATATCCCCATTCCTAATGGCCTCTTCGGTGTAGTGGTACTTGACATGGATGTGTTTGACGTTCTTGGTGATCCTCTTGTTTTCCGAGATCCATATTGTGAATTGATTGTTCTTATAAATGGGCGCTGGACCTGTCACAATACCAGCACTTTCTGACACTGAAAATCCATGCAATCTTATGAACCACTGTACTGAGTGAGATATACTCAACCTCTGTGCTTGATGAAGCCCCTATTAACTGTTTCTTGCTAACCGTGATACTGGTGTGTGGTTTAAAAACAGCATACACTCTATTGTTGACTTGTTGGTAGCCCTATCTCCTGCAAAGTCTGCATCTAAATATGGTTTTAGTTCTAAGGATGATTTTTATGATAAACCAGACCTATATCCGGGAATGTGTTGAGGTAGGCTATCAAATAAAGTACTATCTTCCAGTGGGATTGAGATGGATATAATGCAAAACGTCCTAGGTAGCTGACCACCAAAACCAGGTCTGGCCTAATCAATCGAGATATCCATAGAAGGCAACCTATTACTTTTTGGTATGCCCTGATATTGCACCTTGGGGTTGATGCTGTGTCCTTTTTCTAAGACTGACACATGGTTGGGAAGGATTGGGGACACGGTTCACCTAACGCCCTCCATGTCGTAGGATCTTAACATGTCTTTCATGTACCCATCCTGGGTTAAGTGTATTGACCGTTGACTGTCCTTCCGAATTTGAAATCTCAGAATATTCGGCTGGGAATCACATATCATTGGTTTTAAATCATTCCTTCATGCTGTCAATTAGCCTTCTTATAATAATGCTGTTATAAGAAACGATTAACATGTCATCCACGTAGACACATATAGCCAGGAGGTTTGGCGTGCTGTAAGATACAAATAGGCACGGGTCAGCATTGGTCAGGCAAAGGTGCTAAGTAGCCAAGAATATAGCTAAGGAGCCAAGAATATAGCTAAGGAGCCAAGAATACAGCTAAGGTATGCTGCCAGACCAATGCAGATTGTTTTAGTCTGTATAATAATCTGTGAAACTTGCACAACCCATGCGGGAAGTCAAAGGCAATTCATTTATAGTTGCTCATACCTGTGGCTATACCATTATATTACATACTATTTGATTTTATCTCATAGGGTTCTAGCTAGAGTTGTTTCGAGCGTCAGTTTTGAATATAAGAAAATTGCCAATGGCTATCCACCGCCATATATATATATATATATATATATATGCGCATACATAAAAGTAAGCACAATTCAAAGGAATGGTCAAGTTTTACCTATTCCTACAATCTTGGGCTTTCGACTTGAAATTAGTTCACAAAATGTTTTTATATAATTGAGTAGAAACAGTAGAATCTAGGGTAAATATTGCTGGGATTGGATTAGTTAGCTGTAACTACTGGTTATCTAAACTGTTAACACTGATCTAGATTTATAGGGTACTGTGATATTGTTTTAAAAATGTTATCAGTATTGTGTTCATGTTGACTCCGTTAACTCCGAATGAATGTGTATTTCGGCCAAACTTCGGGTAACAAGCATATCATGAAACGATTGCTCCAAGATTAGTTAATTGAATAACATTCTTAACCAGGTACATTGATTTGTCAATACATGTTTTACAGTAATCAGAAAATCAGCTAAAGAGCCATGCAAATAAGAGCACAGTAGTGAGCCTCAGTGGTCTTCTGTCTAACAAAAGTCAGCTATATAGATTATATATATTAATATTATGGTATATAAATTGTATTAATATAGGGGGGTTCAATCCAAATGATAGATGTCGACCAATATGATGATTTTCCCGATCCGAATTACAATCTGTCGATCAATATGATAATTTTGCTGATCCGAATTATAAAATATCTGCCTATCAAAATTGTAATATATATATATTGAGTTATCCTTTTCATTTTAAAAGAATTATATATATTCTCTTGAAAACTACGTAATTTTTTTCTATTTTTTTTCTTTTTCTTTTTGATCCGGAAACTTGTTATACTGGTCAACAGATCAGTCATTTGTATCGAAACCCCTATATTATGATGTATATATATTAGATATTCATATTAGGTTATGGTTTTTATATATAATGCTATTCTCTTATTGAAACGCATATTTGTATCTGAGCCGTGTATGACCCCCTCCACAGATAACATCAAGATTTTATTGGCAAATTCCCATAATATAAAAATTAAAACTACTATGCTAATGAAATTACATTTTTTGGTGTTAACTTTCATAATAAGAGTACATGAAGCTAATATATATATATATATATATATTGTCATCACACCACTGTATCTAACTGCATAGTATATAAACTATATATATATAAGTTGCATTTATTACCTGTAGCGTTTTACCGGCATAGTCGTAAGGCTAGAATGGTGTAGAAACTATTCCACTTAGTAATATAACGATTCTACTGGCAAGTTAATTATTTGTACAAATCTAATTGGTTTAATGGAGTGCAAATTTCATTTCATGATACTTTCAATTTAAGCATGAATTATATAAAAGATAAAAATATGTTAGGTAAGGTTCAGTTGGTTACAAGTACCAAAGAGGTCCTCAGACAGTGGTTCCGGCAGCCATTCTAGTTTTGGTAAACTGAAATATGTAAAGTGTAACAGTAAGATCTCACAGGCTTGAGTCTTATATTTCTTTCCATTCATAGTATGGTACATTCTACAAGTTCAGAAATGCTGCTACAGTATATGGTATAGTATAGTAATATATTGTAATATGTCTATTATACTGTCATACTATTATGCTATCATACTATTACACAAACATGCGATCATATCAACTTTGAATCTTAACTCTCTTGTAATTTAAACGCACAGAATCAAGTTGTTATCTCAATTGTTTTTTAATTTGACTTTACAGTGTTAAGAAACTAATGATAACATTATTTTTGACAGTTAGCTGAATTGCGGACAATGGGCACTAGTTTTATAAATCGATGTAAACCTAATTAGAATATTTTTGCTAAAATGTGTCAGGTATGGGATGTCTATATAAATAATAACATCCCTGGTAACCATATATTTCTTGGGTTTTATAAATCGATGTAAACCTACTTAGGATATTTTTACTATTAAAATGTGTCAAGTATGGGGTGTCTATATAAATAATAGCATCCCTGGTAACCATATATTTCTTGATACGTATTTCAGAGGTGTGAAACTTAGTAACCACATTTTTTAATTACAGCCTGTGTTGTAGTTGGAATATAATATAATACAATGTAATATAATGCAGTATTGGCTTTCTTGGCACCTTTTATGGTCAAATAGGTTTTTTATTCATTAAATAATAATAGCCGCCCTGTAGTAGCGAATAGGATTCCCATTGAATAATGCTTAATTTTTATATTTTTATTCTTCTATTTAACTTCTTTTATATGAATGTAATCGTTGGAACATATGTAATCCCTTAAAATGATAGCGTATTTAAGTTTTTATTTATATGGGAATAGAACACATATTCTATTTACTTATTAACTTCTATTAATCAAATAGCAGAGATTATGTATCAAACCTACGGATTAATAATTCAGATTCAGATTAACTCCTATATAGCTAATATAATATGGTATACAGTCTGATCCTAATTCAGTCTCACCACATCAGTGTTTATAATGGTATAAATTAACCATTGCGTGATGGAGACAGTGCCTCTAGCTCCGTCTACATTATAGTCCGCCATCTGGCATGCGTCATTGTCAAGGTATTGTTTAAACAATGTGGCAATCCATATAAAGTAGAATAACTACACGAATATGTGACATGGAATATAATATATTTTTAATACAAAACCACGTAATATAATGTAATAATATATTAGAAAAGATTATATGGTAATATAATGCAATATTATATACTATAATGCAATAAAATACATTATGGTATGATTCAATACAATTAAATATGATTTAATATAATATAATAAGAAAAGGCATGTTTTGTATTATATTATACATTATTGTATTTTATCACATAACCCAATTGTGCGCCTGCTCGTGCGTATAAACCAATAGCAGTGCGAGGTGGCTCATCATATTGCATATTGGTCAGACTTACGTAAGTTTTACATTAGGTTGTCAGTCCATAATAATCTGTAGTACTATACACTGTACGGTATGTATGCATGTATGTATGCTTTGTATGTATGTATTATGTATGTTTGTATATACGTATGTACGATAGTATGATACCAATATACACTGTCTGTATGGGTGTATTATAATATGGTCGATAGTATGATAGCATACATATAGGTTGGAAGGAAGACGGGTATAGGTTTTTTGTGTGCTTGTGGGTAGGTATATATATATTTGCCAAAGACCCAATTTAACCTTATTTTCTTTACATCTATGAAAAATTTCTTTAATTTAATATGTGATTCTAATTTTGTTCATGTCAACCTTGTATTTTATCCCAATCTCATTCTTTCTCTTACTATCTTTCTTTCCTTTCTCTATCTCTCTACCCTTCTCTCTATCTTTCTCTTTCTCTTTCTCTCTTTTCACGCATAGGTCCTTTTCTTTGCCACTGGCTGTATTCCTAGTAACACACCTCCAATAAATGCACCATGGCGTCTTATGGAAGGCAAAACAGCAATGGTATAACAACAATCGCTAATAAATATTAATACAATATGCAATGAGTACTATGCTCTGGGTATACTTGCACGTACATGTACTATATGTTTGATAGGGAATAAGGAGGGTCCATTTTGATTATAAAGGTTGAGATGTATATATATACCTGTATCTATATAAGTGTATAAGTGTATATGTTTATGTGTATGAATATGTTGCTGATTAAAGGGGTGTGATGGTGCTTCATTACATTGATATACTGTTATAGGTTATAGTGTAGTACAATGCAATGTACTATAATATATTATACTATAGTAGATTGAAATGTATATCATGTATAACCATCATTAATTTTATCACACTATCTCATTACTACAAGGATAGATATTATTATTGTTATTACTGTTATTATTATTATTATTGCTATTCTTATCTCTCTTGTTATTTCCTCTTGTTCAGACGAGGATGGGAAATACACTCAAAAACGGCGACGAAACGTGGGTGATTGTTATGGCATAAGAGAATATCTAAGAATATTTAAGAATATATGAGAATATAGATTTATATACACATGAACATGCTAATATATTGTAGGGTATTCAAGTGCATTATATTGTTGTATGTCATGCTTGCTGCACTGTAGTATAAGATATTCTATTAGAATATTATATTATATATATATATATAGTTAACTGCATAATGCCAAATAAGGGTTCATATGCTCTGTCCCGCATTAAAATTTTGCCTACCACTCATGATCACGCGATCCCAATAATAAAAATAAAAGCAATTATAATGTATGTTTGCCAATCATATACCACTTTATAAATTCCGAGGTTATTATCAATAGGAGTATCGTATGTTAAAATTTTAAAATACGTTATCCTTAATCCTATTGAATACGTTGAGGAAATGTGTACTCTAAGTAGGCTGTACTAGTTTTATGTTATTGTTACAAAGCAACCGATTGTGATATTGGAAAGGATTGGCTAAGATATAGATTATGGGAGGACAGGATGATGATGATGATGACGATGACCATGAGAATGATGCGGGAACGTGTACGTATTGGTTGATATTTAAATGTATTATATTAAAATATATATATATATATATAAGTTTTATTGCTGTTTGGTTATATTGTAGTTTGACTGTATTATATTTTAATTACATATGTACACCTATACCTACTATAACTATAACCTATCTACTATACCTATCAT
>NAOQ01000193.1:18823-33010 GCA_002751075.1 Ichthyophonus hoferi | reverse complement strand
TAGTTATTAGTTGTATTTATTCCTGTACTCGCACGGCCTCCCCCCGTACTAATAAGTATCTATCTACCTCTATCTCTCCGCCTGTCCCTATGTTCCCTATATATATATATAGGTAATTGTGTTCAGTGACAATGTCTATGCTCTGGTAAAGTATGCTACCAAGATGGGACATCCTTTTATTCACGGGTCAACGGGTCACCCTGAGCGAATGAAAGTCCTTGAAAGTTTCGTGAGAAACCCGGCCCAGAATGTAGTCTTTATCTCAAAGGTAAGCATATGAATAGGTTATTACTGGCTGATGATTGGTATAGAGGAATTTTATTTTAGTGTAGTTAAAGCATAATTAAAATTTATAGTTAATAGTCTATAGTATAATATAATAGAGTATATAGTGTAATAGGGCATATCATATAATAATATATATCCAATAGTTAGTTATTGATCACTTTATTAACCAACCATATTACTAATTGGTAGGTGGGTGACACGTCTATTGACCTTCCTGATGCCAATGTTTTGATTCAAGTATCATCTCACTATGGGTAGGTATAGATATATGTATATGTATGTTTATTTATGTGTATATTTGTGTGCTTATCTATCTATATGATGTGCATATCTAACACCTTATTTACTTTGTCCTTTTTTCCCTCTTTTTCTCACTCCGCCAATCAGATCCCGCCGTCAAGAAGCACAGCGTCTAGGGAGAATTCTTCGCGCTAAGAAAAATCGCCCTAAACCCAAAGAGGGGGAGTATAATGCATTCTTTTATTCACTGGTATGTGTATATATATGTGTGTATGTATGTATTTATGTCTGAAACTTTACCCTATACTACTATACTATATTACATTACATTACCTTACACTGAATTATATTATATTATATTATATTAGCCTATAGTATACGGTATTATATTAATTTTACATTAATCATACATGATAATAAAAGTAATAGCCAACCATTAAAAAGGATTAAAGCCAATTGGCTATAGTGTTTAGTAATTAATAATTAAGATCAACGAATGACCTTTGACAGTCAATAATTACTAATTATATGGGATGGCTATAGGTGTCACGTGACACACAGGAGATGTTTTATTCGTCAAAACGTCAACAGTTCTTAGTGGAGCAAGGTTATACCTTCGAGGTGAGTGGTGGAAAGCGAGGGGATAAATATATATGTAGATGAACCATAACAGAAAAAATGTTGAATTGGGGTAGAGGCAAAGGATGAGGTATATATGCTCGGATACTCCCTTAAAGTAAGCCTAGCTATTGGATTATAATTCATTTAAATCTAACCTCAAGCCTTAATTGGTCTGTAGGTGTTGCCAGATATCATGACTCCTGAGGATCAAATAGGATTGAGTCTAGCCTCTGAAAGCGAACAGCGTGATTGGTTGACTGATACACTGAGTGCTATAGAGGTACATTCATTGGCTGTTTGTTTATTCTTGTTTTCCCATTAGTTTAGTGAGCACTGGAATATTGGAAGCATGTTCTTTAAAACATAAATACCCATTCTAAATAAGACAAATTTTAATAATAATATTGTTAATTTTCAAATTAAAAATTAAAAAATACTTTAAACTTCTAGTATGGTGTTAGATCTAGTAAATGGCTGCTACATGAATTTAGACAGCCTTTGATTGATGAAAAAAATATATTAGACTTTATATAGAGACTCTATAGTGTTTATAGTTTGGCTGCTATTGGGTTATTTTAAAACATTTTATTTTTAACCGGAATGTCTTTATGTGTCTTATTAATATTACTCTCTGATTGACAATTGAAAATTGCACATGTTTTTATCCAATGCGGCTTAAGTATCTATTAGTTTATTAAATTTAAGAATAATTAAGAGGACATATTATTGGTAGATGAATAGCTCTGATCTAGAATTACTACTCCTTCATTAGATTATAATTAAATGTATGATTAGTGATTAATGGTTTTAATTGCATAACTTTTCCTTTTGATGTATATATAATCATAAAAGTGGATTGGTATGATGGTATTAACTGTAGATAAATAACTCTAATCTTTGATCAATTACTATTTTTATGATATAATATGTTATGTGACTGGCAATGAATGGTGATTAATGGCTTTGATTGCTTTTTTTTTTTGGACAATAGTTGCATGATTTGTTTCATCCAATTCTATGAAAGAGATTATAATTAAGTCCAATCATTTTATCATTTCTAATTACTATTCTCATTGGCTCCATCAATTGTTTCCATAGAAACAAGGCCAAGGCTTTGATGTACTGGCAGAGGATTATGATGCAGAAGTGGGCAAGGGTCGTGGGATATCACGAAATAGAGGCAGGAATCCCTCCTGATTGGTTCTTAATTATTTTTCTATATATACATATGTGTGTGTGTGTTTTGGTGTCTGTGTGTCTGTGTGTCCCATTTTGTTCTCTCGCTATTACTATATCATACTAGGTTTATAATGCATCATATAAAGTCAGCTGCCTTATCCCTGACATGCATTCGCTTACCCATAATACTTGTATCTAATTATGGGCAATATAGTTTATATCTTTATGTAACTTTATATACTATATATTCAATCCTAATAATGGCTGTTTGTTGGTGAAATGTGGCTTTAAATCCTGCTATCAGATTCCCTATAATGTATTTCTGTTGTTTATTGCACAGAGAACTAGCTACATGATAGTCGTCTTCATCCTACCTCTAGTCAAGCTCTAATCTTTCTTTGTTTACTCTGTCTTGCTGTATATATATCCCTCTCTCTCTTTACTTCCTGCAGGTAATATGGCAGCAGCCTCAGGTGGTTCAGGCGTGTCCTATATGGAATACACCAGGAACCCCAAGAGGACAGCTGTATCCAAGATACTGGATGGGAGGATTATTAGGCGATAAAGAGAAGGAATTCAATGAATGGCCCTCTGGGTAGCTAGGAGTGTAGATTATAATTCTACAGATTAGATTAGAGTATAGATGTAAATCATTCATCATATATATATATGTCTATAACTGCAAATTGTATTTGCACTACCCCTGTGGTCACTTGTGGATTCTCGTCAATCTAATTGTTGAGATGAACAAATTAATGAGGTATACTACAAACACCAACACTACCAGCCCTCCTATGCTATATATATTATTAATGTAGTCATTTGTTGAGGTATTTTACCCCCTGCAAGTGTTGAGCTGAAAACTTGATCACGTCTGGTACAAAATACAAATTGTTTATATAGCATTAAACCTCTATATGCTAAGAAGCTTTTAGAATGAGGTTTCAATCGGTAATTAAGACTTAGACACCAATTAATGATAATTAATCATTTTAATGATGTCACTACTTGCATTTAATAAAGACTAGATGTTTAGTGCAGTTTGGTGTAAACTTACCATGGTTTTAAATGGTGCTGGTCATGGGATTTGAATCACACACATAGTGATTGATGATACACATGTGTTATGTAAGTTCCTGAATGATCCATTGAATAGTCACTGGATGAGCTGTTTATAAGAGCATATTACAGGACAGTCATATTAAGTTTCCATTGGGTAATATGTTAAACTCAAATGATTATCACATGGTCAACTGGTCTTAGCCTGATTCAACAACTATATAACCACCATATATAGACTTAGTACAGATCCTGATTTCAAAGTTGTAGTAAATTAAAGCTACGTATAAAGACTGAAAAGAGTTTGTGATAGCTAAAACTCCACAAAGAGAAGAAACTCTTAGGCAGTCTATCACCAGATATAAACGTAAGTCCTATACAGGAACTGTAAACAAGTTAGGGCCTGCAGTCACTAAAAAGAAAATGAAACTCCGGATATAGTTCTCCCCCGATTCAAGGGATGAGCAGGTCTCAAGAGTACTCACAGAGAAATACGACATTGCCACCAGTCCAGGGGCCAGTGGCACAGAGTCAGGAGAGACCAGTAAAGAGGTGAACCCATGCATGTTCTTTGAACCCTAGGAGGAGTCTACATGCGCCATGGCAGATTATGAAGGTATTGGATAGTTGATGTATACCTTGGAGAATCGGAATACAATATATGACGTCATAGCTAGAAGGTATGGGAAGGAGGGCTGCATGGTATTGCACATTTAACACAGTGCAGTCCTGGCTCTGCCCATTTCATACAGCCTCTTCTTCCTGGTTTAGCAATTGCCTAAACTATCCTCAATTATATATTTTTAATAAAAGATTCAGTGTTTATAAATGTACCTTCAGAGTTAACAACCCCTTTTAGTATGGCCAGTATATAGCTTACATAAGTAGTTGGTAGATATCTCCTGTGTTGTAAATATGTGGTCTGCCTTATGTTGTAATGCTCAGACTAAAAATATATTGCTGACAGCCACTAGGAAGCAGGATATGGTAAACTGATATTAGTGATAAAAAATACATGTATAATAATAATTTGATCCCATCATAAACGGTATCACATATTTCCTTGGTGAGATGCTTAAAAGCCAACTGTTACAGCCAATAAACAATATAGCCTGAGGATATTCTTTAGTAGCTTATTTTGGTTTGTAGTTTGCATTGCCCATACTAATGCTATTGTTAAACATGAATAGCATAGGTTGGTTATTAGGTGAAAGCATGCCGGGTAAAATATGAAATATCACAAAAAGTAATGAGCCTACAGTCCCATTCACTCTATTATCAGCTCCCATCAAAGCTCGGACTATTAAAAACTAAACGCAAATGTTGGATTCCTCGAGATTCTAAATAACTCTCTAACTCCACACTACAAAACCCTCCTCCTCCATTACTCAATACCTCCTTAATAGTGTATTTTGCTCTCATTGTACATCAATCATATATATTTTAAAGTATTCCAACATCTTTTTCTTGCTTTGCAGCAAACATATATGTAAATAGTAGGCTTTTCATCAAGAAGAAGGTAGATGTACCTATAACCACCCATTGTTATAGAAAATGGCTCACTCAGATCCATAGATAGATATTCTTTACAGGACTTTAATGGCCGCACTGGCCGAGACATGAAAACTCTCAGTTCTGGCTTTTGATTTTAGGCATTCCACACAGTCAGCTTGCTTTCGTTTTCCTTATAATACATTCCCTGCATCTTTTGCTGCCTTACTCACTATTACAATCCTTGATTGAAATGTAGCTGCATATGTGAGGGCAATACTGTTGCTCTAGGTGATAGATATACTGGTTTTTTAACATTTTTTTATATGCTTCATTCAAGAAAATTTTTTTTTTGAATCGTCCCTGCAGTGAAATATCACTTCCTGTCGTAAGTTTAAATTGCACATTTTTTTCTACTATTGTGGCTACTCTTATATTCAAACTAGCTGTACCTGAGATAATAGAGCAAAATAGACATTATAGAGTACACATTCTACATCTAGTAAGTTAACTTATAGGAGCATTAACTCAATAATTTTAATAAGGATATTGTTATCAGTGAAAATGTAGTACCACTAGTTCACCACCATATGATCAATGAATATGGACCTGAATCAATCCGGAACATAACATAACATAAAACATATAATGCTTTGATATAGAGTTCAAACTCTTGGCTTTGTAATCATTTTAAGTATAAGGCATGTTAGCTGTGCTAACATTCTTTACTGTTCCAATCATGTATAAGATTAGAATCATACCGAAAATGTCAATAAACATTATGATCAGCCAGCACCTAATCAATGTGTAAATAAAACTGTCACTCCAAATCATTTAAACAAATGTAATTAATTATGCTCGAAGAATCACAAAAGGGCCAAGCAAGATTACTCAGATACATTCATCGGAATCGAATCTTTGTTCCAGAACAGACCAGAATTGCCAATCTATATGGAGCTTCCCTTTCCATAGACTCCAATGAAATTAAGAGATCTCGCACATGCCTAGATCTAGCCGCTAATATGATCATCGATTACCACCCACAAATTACTGATAGGACCTGATTTTCACTTGTCATCAACTGACCAATTGTAGGAGATCAAAGTTTAATCATAATATAACCTAGTGGTTGGTATTTTCTAATCGCGCATGTGTTTAGAACCGTAAAGAATGTTACTTGTGCTAGCATTTTTTTATACCTGCAAGTAGAAAACTGCCAAGAGTTTTATCTAAGATATCCAGACTTTTACGTGTTGCTCTGAAATCATAAGAACTTTGGGAATCATGAAATCACATGATGTAATCGGTAATTGTGAATAACATGATCACTTACAATTGCGATTACCATTCAGAAAAGTTGATTTCAACAATTATAAATGCATCAAAAAATTTAATTGCTTAGATTAAAATGATCATAATATTATCACCGCATACCATGAAACCATTCGTTGGTTGTCACCTTCTAAAAACGTGTATTAAGCATAAACAGATATGAGAGTCACTGTTCAGTATACATTATTTGAAACAAATTTAATAAAAACTGGCTTTTGAGCGAAAGATGCATAAATAATACAAAGCTTCATGCAATAATAAATAAAACGGTTGAGTTACGTACCACTATTCAGTCCTCCAGAAAATTAATACTAGTTAGAAATTTTCATATTCCAGAATTCTAAGTATAATTAGGTATTCATTTTGTCCAGTCTTTGTTCAGTCGTAGAGATCTGTGATATTATTAGTCGGTCTGGGCCTGGTTCCGCCGGAAAAAATGTCTTTATGGGTTGATCACTCGTAGGGAGCGCGGCCAAGTTACTGCCAATCTGTATGTTTGATGTTGTCTAACCACTGTACATTAAAATAGTTTAGAGACCTAGGGACTGTCAAATTCTCTTTATATGTAATCGTTTCTATTGAGGTTAGCAATTAATAGCAACACATCGTTTGGAATTATCCAGGTAGTTAGTGTTAATGTGGTTATCCTGTGGTGACAATGCTCAGTGTATTTAGTGTGTATGATAAACCAAAAAACCATTGTTTAGCGATTTTATCTAGTAGCTAGAAATTTAATGCAATTGAACTGTGTTTATTATTAGCTCGTTCTTTTTAACCTTTCCGCAATAACCGTTTATCATGGGTCGTGTTTAGAACCGCGCTTATTATTAGCTCGTTCCTTTTAACCTTTCCACAACATCCGTTTATCGCGGATGTCATCATGTGTTCATCAAACTCAAGGGGATCGATCGTAAAGATCCATATTGACTATTTCAATTCACAGAAGACCACTGAGGGCCACTAGAATCATCTCATCTTGCCTTGGTGATCTAATACTGTTGTGGCCTTATTTGAATGGCTCTTTAGCTAATTTTCTCATTATTGTAAGTGCTCGCATTCTTTGTATTGACAAATTAATTTACCTGGTTAAGAACGTTATTCAATCAACTAATATTGGACCAATCATTTCATAATCTGCTTATTACCAGAACTCGACCGATCTACCCGTTCGGTTATGCGTCAGATTCGTACCATGGCCCGCGGTGTGGGACGAAAGTGGTATGCGCTGACCGGGACAGTCATAAATATTTCGGCCAGCTTTTAAAGAAAGTAAAGCAAAGCAAATAATCCGTATCTTTTACAAGAAGGCCAACTAGTCAAGCCTGGTGCCGCTTCTTCCGCTTCTCCTAATATTAACGATGTCGTAACCGTTTATCCACAGCCATAATTAGATCGCAGCAAGCACGTATACAACGCAGCACCCAGTAAGAAATTATATGCTTTTATAACTCTTGACCAACAGCGTGAGCTTGAGCAAGAGATATCGAGAGCTTTAGATGGTAGATTACCAGATCACAACCTTGAAATAGCATTTAGTAATACCTGATGTTATTCACAATTCCAATAATTCCTTTACACAATGTCACAATATAATTTATGAAAGAGCACAAACTCTCAAAGAGAGAAAGAGAGGGAGAATGGGGTTTTTGTGGGTAGGGGCAGGGTTATGGCAGAGGAACAACCAGATAGAGTTTATTTCGTCGACTCCGGGGCCCAGTTTCGAGATTGGAAAATGTGTAAGTGGTGCATGTACGTAAACAATTTATTTATTTGCTCTGAAGGAGCTAAAGATTTCGTATCAGGTTTCTGGTTTTAAGATTGCGCACCTTATCTACGCGGGAGATTTTTGGAAAGTATTTTGAGAGCAAATTTTAAGGTTTGTAGATGCTTAATACTCTGTGAATAACGTTTAGTGTGTTGGTCTTCCAGGGGGGAAATTCAGATAAAAATCAATCATAATAAGTTCCAAAGTCTTGCTAGGCATAGATTAAGTTGAGAATATGGCTAATAAAATAATTAGAATTTATTTAGCAAAGATCTTTCGATTGCATTTATGAGGCCGATTTATGGCTATGTTCAACATCAATCAGAGCATTGATCCCTTAAGCTTAGTGATATAGCGGTAAAGCAACCAGGTTTGTTGGTTGGGGCCTCCATGACGTTTTTCCTGATCAATATGGAGATAGCCAATTGAATCGTTAATAAATAGCTGTCTTCAATCAGATTCTGCTTATTGGTTGGCATAGAATTGTTTAGCAATTACAGATAAACTCTGGCTCCCAGCAACTAACATGGCGTGGATATGGAAGATATGTGCATGCATATACAATTTTAATAATAATAAAAATATTGAAAATATCATACAGACAAAGTTTCCTGTAGGTAAACACTTTTATATTCAGATATTGTAAAACACAGAGACTATACAGCTCACCATGCACTAATTAGATCATGTTTCACATAAAGCTGCACGTCGCCATCCTGCACGTGGACAAGCGCAAAAATTGCCACGGTGGTCAGCGAATAGAAGTTGGCCTGAATCGATCCATCTCCCAGATTGATAACTTGGCATTTTTGTGGGAGGACGTCGTTTGTAAGAAACAGGCTGTACTCAAAATATAATGTGATTTTTCAACACTCCACTCTAATCATATTTAGCCAATAAACAACTCCCATTTTCTGAAATAGTAGTAGCTAACAACACTGCATTTCTATTTAATTAAGATGGACTATTGCATTTATATCCTGACATGTATTGATGTACTGGTACCCGAGCTGCTACCTCATAGGTTACATGTACCATTGATAAAAAACATCGTTGATGCTAATACTTCAAATAAGTTTCTTGTGTGAAAAATAAAAATAAAAATAAAACGACACAACTTATTAGATAAACGTGGCTCGTAAAAACACCCTTTCTATTTTGAAGTATCGATAGTTACCAAAAAAAACAAATAACGTTATTGGTTATGGTGTCTTGTTTCCCCAGAAGTATGTGATCAACAATCACATTTCAGCCAATCTGATATTATATGTTAATGAGACCATTTAGTTTGTGGTATCCTCTTTATCAATTGGAGGAATGGGAACACTTTGTTTGTTCTCTCATTGGTACTCTTGTCATTTAGGATGATAACAGATATGCCATTTAAAAGTTTGTCATGACGTGTAAGTGGTAAAACCAAACTCATCCTTGTTAAATAGTTATTTATAATAAATTTGATATGGCCATACCTGAATCTTGCAACAGTTTGTGGTAAAAAATCATTGAAAGTAAATGATTGGAATTAAATGAGTCCCTACCTTAATGGATGATAATGATTCCATAAGTGGCATCTTAACAATATATTTTTACAAGTTATCGGTATTAGCCGAACAAATTGTACCTTAGCCGTTTTTTAAAAGATATGCAATAAGTATATAGGCTGTGCTCAAGAACACAAAGTACGCTAGCAGCATAATTGACCAGTATTGTCCTTCCATTATGTCAAGCACAAAGGTATAACATAGATATTTACAATAGGATTAAAATACTAAAAGAAAATTCATACTTTAAATAAAGAAATAACATATATTTTTCAACAAAGTTTTCTTTAAAAAATACACTAACACCTCTTATCTGGAAAGGTGTCAGGATAAATGCCAGATGACCTAATGATTGTATACACATTGTACGAAAATCCTGAACTTGAACTCACTTGTAATGTTGGCCATCTCAACCCAATCACTAATCGCTTTACATTGCAGTATTGCCCATATCCAGTATATAGACTGCTCCAAATCAATCATTGATTCGCCAATGCTCTTTGTTTTTAATGTGTTAAATTTATCAACTACAAAAATAAGAAACAATATATTGAACGTAACCGCATATATATTCCGGCGCTCCTATAGTATGAAATAATTGCACTCCGTATACATAATTCAAGTACTACAAGGGTTTCTTCGCTATGACTTGGCTCCGTATTCAAAAAATATAAGAATATTGCGTTATAATTCGAATTGATAATAAGCGCTGATGACAACTGTAGAAATATTTGCCTATAGGGAGTGTGCTTGCCCATTCTTACTCGTAACCTCCAATGAAACTGTTTGGGTATGTTCAAAAGGACAAAGATGGTGATAAATTGTCAGCCAAAAAGAAAATTGACATATGCCATCTCTACTGGCGGACTGGCTTTGCGAGACAGGTTCAAATAGAGAAACAACAACATGGGGGATACGAAACTAATCACTATCTCAAATCATCATGCACCGGGTACAAATATAACATTGGGCACAGGCCTTCGCACATGAGCCAAGAGCCGAAACAAAAAACTCACTCATGTGAAATCATACCCATAAGCCCGCATGTAACCGCGAAAGGAACTCAAATCAAACAATGATAATATGGATAGCTCAAAAGATGGGGATTCGCCCGGTCAATTAACACACTGGAGAACAGGGATACAGCAACGATCGGCCAACCGATGCTATTGATGCTAACTATCCCTATTGGATAGATATACAAACTGATCAGTCGCCCATAAGAAACCTGAAAAGTATGGTGCCTATAGCTCGGCTTTATTTGTGTTTATGTTATGTTATGTTACTTCGTTGCTCTTGCTATATTTTTATTCATGATATTCTACTCTCTATTTTTTCCCTTGCAGTCTATAATTAATTTACAAAAGAGCTATGAAATAATTATGGAATTATTTTTAAAAATTCATGGGATACCTCTTAGATTTACGACAGTATATTATAACTCATTTGTAGTGAGAGCAGAACTGCTTTTGAGACCATCGAGACACGTGTGAGATAGGATAAATAATTATAATTATAGTCATTCTATCTTGGTGTTATCCCATCTGTTAAGACAATCAGGTAATCACGCTCAATCTTAATAAATGCGAACGGGGATGATTGAGGCTTTTTAATGTTACACTACATTGGGACGAAGTTATGCGTAGATTGCGCAGTCTTTGTGAGACGCGCGAAACAGGGAAAAATCTACCGCATGTCATAACTACTATGTCACATGTAGTGGGCACCAACTGCTCTGCCATTAAAAAAAAAAGCCGTTCAAAGGTTTAAGGTGGCCCAATAGTTGCCAATAGGTAAAGAGTAGTAGACTAATAGGGTTTCCATTACTCTATCGATCGGTTATCATTACATACCATAAATTACATTGCTAACCACTAACCTCTATATCATAGCTATTAGTTTTTTAGGTCCGGGAAAAACTATCCCATTTTTTTTTTTCATTTAAAATATTTAATAAATACTAAATAAATAATACTTGATGTGTTTGTCATGCCTTTTTCACATGCATATGCTATTTGCTAATGGGTGACATGTGAAAAGCCACGTTAGTCTTATAACCTACGTCATTCGATCATTGTGCTCATCAAATCATGATTGGATGTACTACATATTTGTAAATAGCTGAAAGCAATGTGCTGTTCAAAGCGAAGAGTTGCTTTTTGGTACAGAAAAAATAAAGTTTTTTCAGTCTGTGTATTGGACTATACATACCTATATTAAGATCAAAAATGATGTCACCCCATTTTTTAATATGTTATATGTCATAGGTTCAATCGGACCTCATCCGATGTGGACGACTAGGCTGAATTCTACCCTGTTTCCCGTGAAAATGACGTTCGCTTGGCACATTTTTCTTGAGTCGCCCATTAAAGAATATCTACAATAGGGCTGTAACTTTTATGCATTCAAAAAGAAAAGTAAAATTGAGCATTTTGAAATATAATGTAGCAAAATATTGGTCAAAAGTTACCTAAACTGCAATGATATTGATATGTGCATATTACCTTTCCAAAGCTAACAGAGCAACTGTGACCATCTTATTCTATTATTTCGATTATGATTCCCTATATTCAGCACTCCTCTTTGCTTGACAACGACTCACTATCAAGACATTTGCTGTTCGTAGAATTGCTAAAGCTATGATTAACCGCATACTTTAATTTGGGTTTGGACACTTCATGGCAATCCACATGTTATTCAATGTTTACGATTCCAAAAATATTTTACCATTTTTAGCCTACAATCACATATTTTTAGCCCAAAAAAAAACCAATACATATTTTCCTTTTGTGTTTACCGAAACAATATTACAGCCCTTTGCTCATATTTGACTCTTAAGCAGTACTAAAATATTCATCTATGGTCATGTCATCATACATGTATATAATTGGAAATGAGCGAGGGTTTCTGCAATTGCATGTGTGTCCTCCGTTTAAATTTGTTATCGTTAAACGTGGTCCTTATAAACAAAATGAAAATACATGTATTTTATTATGCAGCTACATTCAAGCGCAACATATACAGTCCCAGGATCAGCGCTAGGCTAAAATTAAAACCTTTCAGATATTCGTACATTATTGCAGCTGCATATGTTGTGTGTATAGTACAATATAGCGTAAGCAATCATAAGAGGATGAACGGCGATAAAATTGTGCCCAGCATCAGGCCTGTATCTTTTCGTTGGTCCGCACCAATGAATTTCTCTCCTTTATAAAACCTTTATACCAATCAGATATACCATCCAATCCAATCTTCTGCCACCAGTTTACTTCATATAGACCATGTGGTGTATATTTTATCCAATACCGTGCGATCATCTGGTGCCAATTAAGTACGTCTTATGTTTTACGCTGGAATGTTGCGCGCGTTAAGTTAAGCAATTGATGGTTTGACGGTGGCAGTAAATTTCGGCTACGTTCCTGCAAAGCAAAAATATGTCTGCCCATCTCCTACGCAAAAAAAAATATTGTGTTTTCGAAAAAAAATTATAATGACTATAATATTATTTTATTTATTTTTTGTATTAATTTTTAGTTATGTCAAGGGTTCATGGAGCCCATACATCAAAGAAGGACCACGCCATCTTTGCTGTTATATCCAAGCTCGTGATGTGTTCTAGAAGACCGGCCTAACCTATCGGAAATTTGCTTTCTAAAAAAAAAACAATGAAAATTTTAATCCAACATTTAAAGGGCCAATTTCATCCTCTTAATATTGGCTATTAATACATACCCATATAATAATCGCTCTTCGAGATAAATAAAACGCCACTATCATATCAGCAAATGACAACTGCCTTTTGTTTGACAAGATGATACGATTTCGGTTACTAGTGATTGGATGTAATATAGCTTTTGTTGCTCTGCGCCAGTCAAAACTTTCAGTATGTGTGTTTATTTTGGCGTAACTTTGTATTGGTTTGTGAGCTGTAAGATATGCTACTTTGTCTAACTTGACACCCCTCCCTGTGTTATACATGCCTCAAAAACTGTTTAGGGCATCTACTGCCAATTTTTCCTAGGCCAATATTCCGTTGGTCTCCGCAAAAGAGAACAAAGTCTTATTTATTATATTTCTATGAAATTACATATATTTTTACGCTTGAAGCTTACTAATTACGGGATATAAAATACTGCTTCAGTTCAGATTCATATGGAATGCTCAGTGCAAGTCCATGAGCAAATGTAATCTCGATATTTTATTCTTTCCATTGGTGGATGCGAAACTAAAATGAGGGATGCAAACATTTCAACGTGGCGGCATCCACAACCAGCTAATCATCTTAAGTGAATAATACTCAGCAATCCGTTCAATCAAATACCCATGCCAAATTTCTAACGCAATTGTATTGGCGCAGCGGAACGAAATAGATTGTCGACAATTTTATCACTAGTATATAAAACAAATTTCTGATGGTTATTATGTAAACAGTTCAGGAGTAATTTTAGGTTTTAGTAGTGGTGTTAAACATTACCACAATCATGATGTACGAATACCCACCTATTACCTTACCCACTGGATATACTCAGCAATCCATGTTTGCTCTTGCACTAAGCAATGTGTTAACTAAGAATAATATTTATGCTTCACAAATGATGTCTGATATTCCGCGAAACTTGGAATGTGTTTCTTATTCGTATGAGAGTTTAGAAGCAAGTCCTTTCCAAGTTG
>NAOQ01000192.1:105188-121572 GCA_002751075.1 Ichthyophonus hoferi | reverse complement strand
TATAGATATAGGTATAGATATAGGTATAGATGTAGGTATAGATATAGGTATAGATATAGGTATAGATATAGGTACAGATGTAGGTATAGATATAGGTATATATAGGTATAGGTAGAAGTAGAGGTATATAACACATAACACGTGGGCATCCCTGAAACATCATGTTGCTAGGGGGGGACATAGCCTCAGGAGTTGATCCACCCTCATTCTCATTGGCCGCCCCATTTGGCTCACTCTCATCCAACCAATCGACTTCTTTCTCATCATTGCCAGGTTTACTGGGTGGGCCCTCTCCCTCTCCCTCTCCCTCTCCTTCTCCCTCCCCTGGATATGTAGCCATATCCTCAGAAAACATAGCATTGGCAAACTGCCCAGATCCTACCGCAGCCGCATACTGCCCATTAAACGTTATGTGGATGTTCATCGGGGGAGAAAGGGGACAATCTGGTGATGCGCTACCATCCAATGAATCACAAGGAGGTACTTGGCTCTTCGGATCTAACTGGTTGCTGTCGCTTTTATCGACGTTATTGGTAGATTCGGATGCATTGCCACTAATCTGTTATATGTATGTATGTATGTATACACAGATATGGATTATAGGGTATGAAAGCATATATAAAAATACACATACATGTACACATACAGATACGTATTCGCATAGGGAACAAGTGTGAGAAAGGTATGTAAACAGTAGAGATATGGGTTGGTGTGTGTCCACCAATAGGAATACAAGGTCGGTGGCACAAAATCAAACAACAAGTGGGATTGCGTAAAAGAAGAAAGATATTAGTATATAGTAATATCCTTATATAGTAAGTAGTAATATCCTTATATAGTATGCAGTAATATCCTTATATAGTAAGTAGTAATATCCTTATATAGTAAGTATTAATATCCTTATATAGTAAGTAGTGATATCCTTATATAGTAAGTAGTGATATCCTAATAATAATATGTATGCGTGTGTACATGTATGTACGTCTGTGTACGTTTACGTATAGTATATATAAGTAGATATAGGGGGAGGATGGGTTGTATAAGCATACCATATGGATTAACAGTATTACGTATAATGTACATATGTATATGAACAAATGTGATAGGGTGAAGCCTGGTATGTATATATGGATTGTAGTGCATATGTATCTTAAAATACACGCATAAATTTCGCATTTTATCACTCGTACCTGTGAATCACATCCCGATTGGTTACCATTATCCAATCCTGCTGCGCCAATGCCATCTGCCTCATGACCATCCCCTTCTCCTATTGGACATGATGTGTGTACTGATCTGCTTGACTTACTCTCCACCCCGTGTGTTGAGCCTGTATTTAGCTCAATAGTCTCCTCCTTTCCTGCCATTAGTGTCTCCTTTTCATTGGTGGAATCTACACCACATTTTGTGTCAGCCATCCTTTCAGATACTTCCCCTTGTGGCATCATCCCTCTACTTTCCCTATGTTCTGTTTTAAAAACTTTATTCTCATTGGTCTCTGTCTCCCTCGGGCTTTGATAGCCATTGGTCGGCAATCGGGATGCTGGTGCCTGCTCTGTATCTGATTGGTTGATATCTTCCCCATACAATGGGGAAACACCATTGGCAAAGGAGGAATTCACAGTAACATTATTATAACCAATAACATTGCTGCTAGGCTGTTCCCCATTGGCCCGTATCCAAGCACTGTCGTCAAGGGTAAGGGATAGATTGTGGTGGCTGCACATGAAGCCAACCGACCCAGGCCAAGAGGGAGGGCTTTGTGGGGTATCTGGTGAACCAGGGGTTAAACAAGACTCTGATTGTGATTGGCTAATTAAAGATGTGACACCTGGGATTGGATCAAGAGGCATCCCCCAGGGATCGGTTTGAACTGAATCTGTAGATTGTGTGTCGTTCTCATGATAAGACAGTATGTCAGTGCTCACTTCATCTCTATGTATCTCATTCATATGAGGGGCTGTGTGAATTACAGGTGACTCAACGGACTCACTTATTGGTTTATTATCCATCACCACTGGTACAACCTCCACCCCACCAGCCCCATTTGTCTCTACCCACCCCTCTTGTTTTGTAGGAGGTCCCTCTCCCAATTCCTCTCCTAGCCCGTGTTTTACGCCATCAACCCCGCCCTTTACACCCTTATCTAGTTGTGAGTCATCGGGTACAATGGCAGCATTGAGACCCGAATCGGCCCGACCTAAATATCCCGGCCCATTAACCATATCATCTAAGTTAAGTTGAGGGCCTGGCGGTGAGTGGAGATCCAATCCAATGTGAGAACTCTTAAAAACCCCGCATTGATCTGTAAACCCCTCCATATCTGAACCAATCAAAGAGTCAGTCTGCAGCGTTACAACGTCACAATGTCCTTGGACTTCCCGAGGGGAAAGAAAAGACAATTCTGATTGGATAGGAAGAGAATTGGTTTGGATTGTGATTGGAGAGGAGGCTGTAGAAGAGGGATGAAGTCAGATATGAGGAGGTATAGGCAAGAAAGGGAGAGAGAGGTAGAACTGTGTACTAGTAGGCATATGTATATATATAGATTCACAAACTCTACACACACATACACAAATAAATATATACATACACATATACATATACATATTCATATACATAAACATAAACATAAGCATAAACATAAACATAAACATACGCATACCATACACATATATATACGCATATATATATATATAACTATAGCTCGATAAATATACAATGTCCAGACTTTAACATAGACAATATGGCAAGAAAATAGAAAATACAAGAAGATATATTAACCGTGATCAAGCATATGCTGTAGTAGATATATAAAGAAGAATAGAGGGTAACTGAATGCTGTTATAATTAATTATGTTTACTTGACTATTACCCTTTATAACCACACTAAAAATTAAAACAAGGTATCTATTGGTTGTTGGACACTATTTTTGTACGTATTTGGTTAAGTTAAATCCATTTAACGCCATAATTATATATTTATCTCTTGTTACAAATCCCAGTGTGTATAAATGCATATATTATATATAATCTCTAGTGTTATTTCCAAGTGTATTATTACAAACCCATAGCATCAATCTAATAGCTTTACATAGGAGCATTATAAAACATTGAAAATTTAAAAAGCCTATAGACAAAGGAAAAAAAACCTTCCAATGAATGAAACCCAAACATGACAACAGGAAGAAACGATGTGTGACAGAGAGAACATATAGAAAATCCTATTTGCAAAAATTCTCTTTCCTTTTACACCTCTATACAAACAAACATACAGCCTATGTCGTTTTGAAAATGCACATGTTTATCAGCAGTAAAGAGCAATGAAGTAATGAAAAGAGAAATAGAGACAGACCAGTTTGTACGACAGGTGTCTGTTTAGTTCCTTCCACCCCCACCCTGTTGTGCCCTTCCTCCTCTCTTACTCTCTTGGCAGCCATTGGTGACAAGGATAATAACATCTCTATGTCATCAGCCCGTCTTTTTCCACTAGACTCCACGTCATCCTCCACCCTGGGCTGTACCTCACACCCACTATAGGGACTGTTGTCCTTTACTTCCTCCTGCATGGTGCCGCAGACGGGCATGGATAATGCACCGTTACAAACAGCAAACCTCGGCGTGGAGGGGATCTGTTTAATAAACCATGAAATACTATCACTAAGAAGCTACACGGAGTTGTATTGTGAGTATTGTTATAGTATGTTAATATGGCAACCTATATATTAATACTATGGTATAGTATACACTATCCTATTTATCACCCGCGTGTACATGCAACTTAGTATGAACATAGATAATATGTCCCGCGATGAGACACTCTGTCCCGCCGTCCATCTGAGCCTGTCTATGGTAAGAATCGGAAGGTCGAATTGAATCGTTTTGAACTGACTCGGTTTGGTTTAAAAGGTTAGTCGTATCGCATGACGGATGACGCATGAACCAATGAACCGTATAGATCCGTTTTCTCAGGAAATCAAAACCCCTGGGAAATATCACATAGCTAGTTTTCTTACTCACCTTGACCAAACATGCATGCATTCATACATATAATCATACATACTATCATGCATACATCCTATCATATAATCATAAACATGCATATATATATTCATATATACATATACTATTATATTATTATACTATACTATTACTATTATTATACTATCATATATATCGTCATACATGCGTACTACTATATTATCATACTATCATAATCATACATACCATCATACTATCATAGCTGCTTTTATTTATGCTTATAATAGAAAAGACTGTGATTGTATGATAATGCAGATAGTGCGAAGTTTTCATTTATTGGTCGGATCAGGAAAGAGAAAATGATTACCCGGCCATCTAGGAAAATATTAAGGAGATTCGATCGAAATCCAGATAATAAGTAGACCAATGATCGTGGCTCAAGATTAGCTAGTTGCATAATGAATTAGTTGCATAATGATTTAATTGCATAATATTTTTCAACCTGATAGATGATTTGTCAATAAGACATAATATGTGAGCCATTGCACCCATGAGATAGCTAGCTAAAGATCCATTCTAGGAAGGAGATATTATTATTGGATTACCATCTATTAAAGGCCCGTTCAAAAGCAAGAGAACTGCATACTCATACTAACATTAAATAGTGACATTAGCTATTATCTACATAGTAATATAGCACCCCTTACTGATTGTACACATTGTGCCATAAGCACTATCGCACCTAAACAAATTAAAGTAGGAATTCCTCCTTGGGTAATAGCAGAATATAATCATAATTGATATCTAGAGATAGAGGCAATATACACCTGCCTCTTCATTTATAGAAAATAGATCAAACCAATTAGCTATTACTAACGCTTGTAGGACTTAGTGGATCTTTTTAATGAATGCATCAAAGCAAGTTTGATCTATTGGTGCTAAAAGCCAATCCAAGATAGTCGATCAAACTAATAAAAATAGTCGTGAATGATAGATAACGAAAACTAATGAGATCTCGAGGATGTGGACAAGTCAGCAGAACCCTCTCAGATTCTTACGAGTTAAATGACATAAGAGTATTTTGAGCTATGCTGAGTAGGTATAAAAAATATATATAATTAACGAGCGTATTGTATTGATCGAGTGTAAGTACTCTAGAAGATAACTAAAGCTAATCAAAACAATCTAATAGATATTGGCGAGATGGTAGATGTAAGTAATTATATTTAAACCTATAACAATCATCTAAACCTAAGAAGATCAAAACGTATTCTTGGCCACAACCACCCCCAAGTGATATTGATATTATAGATTAAATAGTTGCCAAGCTAACGACTAATTGAATAAGTATCTTGTTTACTAATTGATTATCAGGGAATATATTCACTGATGAAATCTGATATATGGTTGGAAAATACGCAAGCAATCATGGGCAGAAGCGGGCCGGACACTATGGCCACTTGCTGTAGTGTTTTTTGTGAGTATGTAGATACACTATCCACTCCCTTGTATATAGGTGAAGATTTGTTGTAAAATAGAACCCATAAACATTATTAAATGTCTTAGTAGACATAATTTGAAGCCGGTATATAAAGCCAATATAAAGTAAATGTATTGTTCACACAGTAAACCTGAAAATTAAAGGCTAATTAATAAAATATTACTATAATACAACTAAATGATGTCATTGGCAATTGTTATTTAATAGCTATTTTCAATTGCATGGTGCGGGCTGGTAGTTGAGGATGGCAGTTGCCTGTTCAACAAGGGTCTGAAAAAGCGGGAATGGATATGTTAAATAAAAATATTCCAATCTTGACGCTCCAGCTTGACCCAGAACCTCATTCCAGACATTTATGACCGTTTCTTCTTTCTTCTTATAATTATCTCACTATTTAAACCTTTCTTTATTCCACCCACACACATTCGCTCCATAATTATATGTATTAGTATATAAGCTATATCATTTCCAAATACTTCAAACAAGGATGTATTTACAATAATACACCAGGATATGCTAAACACTAAAGGGACTTTCAAAAAATTCTTCATATGGTACTAACAAAATCACAAGCTACATTTATAAATAAATCTATGAAAGGAAAATAAACATGCCAATTTAACGAAAATAGAAAATATATATACTTCTTCTAAGGCAAAAAAGTAAAATAATGTATTATTTCTACCTATACACCACGATAATAAAAAAAATGTATGCTCATATGTATATAGGGACAATACCGTAAGGAATGACTTCCAGTCAGCATTTTCTTCAACTAGTATTTGTTCTTTCCAGGCTTCCTTAACATCCGTCAAGGCATTCATGGAAAGCGGATCTTGTGTGAAGATTTTACCACACATGGGTGTCATCTCAGTCATTGCCTGTACTACCTGTATGTAGATATTATATGTGAATTTACATATAAAGTATACACATGTGGAAGTATGTGCAATGAAATACACCGGGCGATGTTGCATACTAATGGTACAAGCAGATTGATTCTAACAAACATTTTAAAAGGAAATGTTTCATACACAGTGGAAACATCCAATATATGGATAATTATTGATACATAAAGCATCAAATACCTGGTTGGAAAAGTGCACAATATCATTATAATCCTGCGTCAGACATATGATGCAACTGTGTTTCAGTTTTCCTTATACAGAAAAAGAAAAACAATTAAACGAGACTCAGTCCAGCAACCACGTATAAATAATAAGCCAATGGAGAAGGGTAGTAGTATGCTAAACACAGATATATGTGCAAGCTCATTGCCAATTCATTATCTATTCCTCCTAATGTCTCCTTTCTTTCTTTTATTTTTTATGTAGTATACCCATCTACCCGCTTACATATATATATGTACCCTCATCAAATACTTACTCACACTCACAATCATATGCATCTATAAATACATGTATGCTCATCTTCACTTACAGCATATGTATACATATCATATCTTCATAATTAAATAATCGCACATATACCTTGTCATATTGATCTATTGAATCTGCCTTTTTCAGTTGCTGTAGTGCAACCTCACACCATCCCTCTTCCACTAGCTTAGATGGCGCTGAGCAACTGCTTGTCTCTTGCTGGGTTTTACGGGTCACCTCACCATAAAGGGTTTTGACCTAAAAATGATCGAGTACCAATCAGTAGTCTGATATGATAACCTAATCCAAACTATATGTAAGATTGATTATTGGCTATAAAGGCGCATTTACCATTTCATTGGTTGTTTCCTTTGACCCTTCTTATCCCTACATTATTATCTATTCTATCTTAACCTCAATACTACACCTCACCAAAGAATAACAGCAATAACCAAGTATACAAATATACTGCATGTGTTACTACCCCATAAGGGAGGAATTCCCAAGACATTGTATATATCACAGGACTTAAGGCTAACTCCAACTGGCCATTTTTTTCTTCTATTTTTCATCAAAATAGTAATACAAACATATTAGCCCATACGCACAATAACTATTAACAGACTCATTAAGTAATATCTTCAATATTCGTAAACCATGTGTCGTAATTCCATATATATATATATATATATATACTCAATTTCTTTACTTTTCGCTTCACATACATCTCTTTATAACATGTCAATAATAACAACCACATAACACATTAACCAAATTACACGAATTCACCTCTAACCTATATATAGCGCCACAAAAATTAAAAATACATACCCCCACTTCGTCCGCAAGAATATCTTCTACAAACAACAGCATCTTCATTCTCAAAGGTGAGTCCAGGGGCAACTTGGTGCAAATCTCAGCCAGTGTCTTCATACCCCCTTGGGTTTGGAACTGAGCATAGATTGGTTGGGTACTGCCTCGGAGAAGGTTAGAAAGGGCGTAAAGAGAACGCTGTTCGGTGCGACTATCCGTTGAGTCCACACTTGAACGTTGTAAAAGTTGCATAAGGGCAGGTAGTGCTTGCTTTTCAGCTGCCTTCTCCTGGATCGGTGGATTACTGTGATCAAGAAAAAATATTAATGTTAGGCATAATGTAACGATATCTAAAATAGTGAAGAGATATGATATAGGTGAAGTGGTAAGAGAGGCAAATGAGTGCGTTCAAATAAATTTGAATATATATATCCTAGTGTAATATGCTTGTGTATACATGTATGTTCCATTACCTGGGGTTCTCGGTGTGTACTTTGGGAGTCGGAATGCAAAATTAATGATTCTAATATGGGCTAGAATAGTATGTTTTTTGAAGAGTATAATAGGTACAATCATGTATGTAAGTATGTACGCATGAATAAAATATATAATATATGATAGTATGGTAGTATATGCTTTTATGAGCATGGCCTTTGTAGTATATATATAAATGCATTTGATGTGCATATTATACATATGTGTATGTGTGCATGGACAAACTATCATTTTATGTAAGCCGGAAAGGATATCAAAATAGTGACTATTGACATGGTAAAACACCTTCCTGTATTTAGCAGTGTGTATAGTTTGTCACACAAACTATGCTAGGAGATGGAGATCACTGAAAAAAGGAGAACGAAATAGAGAAAGATGTGATAGTATGAGTGAACAAAGCAAAGAAAGGGATATACCAAAAGAATAGCGTAATAGTTGAAGGTGTGTGTATCTGTATATGAACTTATACGAGATATATATATATATAAAATAAAGATGTTGTTATTAGCGTCCTGGAAATAAAATGATAATTTGGGTCATAGAGTGCAAGCAGAAATATAAAGATATATTAGGCTTAGTAAACACAATCCCTGCCAGTATATGTAAATAATGGAGTAGTATAGGGTACAATACCTTTGCACGGCTGATCCTAGGACTAGGGCAGCCAATGAAGCTAATTTATCCTCTTTACTATTGAGCAAATTCACCAATACTTCCAGTCCTCCTACTTCCATTAACATGAGAGCCTTGTCCAAGTCGTGTACCACCTCTTCCTCTAGACTCTATATATAAAGAGAAAGTATTAGACGTATGGCAGGAAAAATGTTTAAATAGGAGAGAGAGTATTAAGCATTGATACTTTAAACAATAACAAAACTATAATTTATAATGCAAGTGAGGATATGATCAGAGAAGAGAAATATTAATATATTTTTCTCTCTCTATGAAATAACTTGAAGATGGATAATAAAAAATAGTAGCAAATAGTTCATTGGTGCTGATGAAATGGTATGGTATGGGACGGCCTGTGAATTTTATTTGGCTATAGTGAGTGTGTAAATGATCAGAGCTTCTACATGTATAATCTATGTTCTATGTAATTATGCATGTATGTATAATGTAAGAATAGAATCACAGAACTACACTTCACAATACTAAAAATGCAAGTGGAAAAAGAAGAGAGGAAGGGAAAAAAAATAAAGCACAACAAATACATAGTTTAAGGCAAGTAAGCGTCACCCCCCTGCCCTCCTCCCACCTTCAATATCTCCATGGAAGTCTCCAAATCATTATCCAACAGTCCTGTTAACAATAATGTCATCTGCATAATGTCTTCCGAACTCCATTTCTTTCTCTTATCGGCCATTATTTGCTGGCCATACTCCTCTACTACTTTTGCTCTAATGTTTTCCTCTGACTCTCCCTTTACTATATCATCTTCTAGTTCTAATTTTACCTCATAATCTTTCACATAATCTTCCACAGAATCTTCCTCTATAGGTGTTTCGCTAGGCATTTGATCCTCTCCTGTAACAATATCATCGCGTTTATGGGCTTGGCCAGACGGTGAATCGACGATGGTGATACCACTTAATCGGCCTGAAAAGGGTAATGATTGGTGCATGGAAGATTAGTATTAGTTAGAAGATTGCTAAGAGAATTGGATAATTGGGCCTTATAATAAGGTCTTACACACTATAGTACACTCTTCAAAACCCAGTGTCTGTATATAGTGTTATCATTTAATAGTGTTCACCGTACGTGAATTCTTCAATTACATTGTAGTTCATTATCAAAAAAAAATCATAAACCTCAAGCAAATGTACACCAATGGGTAGCCTCATCCCTCTGTCAATATACCCTCATCCATCAACATATACATGTTCGTCACCCACGTTTATTTTTTGTATCATCTAGGAGTTTCGCCTCTTTCACCCCTGTCCGGAAATCTATTCGTATATTTAGGCCTGCAGGAATCGATTGCCCTTCCTCTATAACTTGCCATTCAGTTGTTGGTATAAATTTTTTCTTGTTGGTTGCTCTAAAATCGACCACCTGCAGTATGAGCACAGGTTAGGGTAAAACGAATGAGAATAAGGCATTGTAAAGGATTCTTTTCCTTTCTCTTTTCTTCATTTTTTGTCCCTTCAATTATATTTCTTTCTTGCTCTCTCTAAAGATGCATCTACATCTATAAATACCTCTGCATACCTCTTACTATTTCCTCCATAACCCACTTCTTCTCTATGCATTATGTTTATCAAGCTACACCTGCTCTGCACATTAAAATGCAGACTATAGATTCCCCCAGTCGATAGAACTAGTCTATAAACTTCTAACAACATTTCCTTTTTTAGATCTTAAACTCTAGATGGCACCTTTCTTAAAGGAAAGATATCATGGTAAGAGGGGAATGCAAAAAGAAAAATGCTGTGATAGATGGCAATTATGAGAAAGCATAAGAGGGTTAGAATCAACGGTGTACGCTAATGCACTTGCGTTATCTTCTCCTGCTGTACTTTGGCAAGAGGCCATAAAAAGAGCAGCCAAAGCCACAAACAACACCGCCTTCTTCATGTTTCTTGCTGAATTATAGAGAGTGATTTTATATGTATGTGTTTCAAGTTAAAAAACTATCGAACACTATACAGATATAAAAACCAGCCAAACTTAAAGTAAACAATGCAGATATTGATATGCACCTTATATACTTGACGGTGCCCTGCGAAACGTATTGCTATATGATTGGCTATGGCATTGGTATTGTCATCCATTTATTGGCTATAAAATGATATTAGCATTTATTGCTTAGCGGTTGTCACATGATGAACTACCAATAGAATGTTTTACTTTGGCTCTTGTAGAACCAATACAAAGCAAACACCGGGCATTTTTCTAGATTATACTCTTTTAAAAAATAGTTTAGTAAGCAACTCGTGTATAATTGTTACTATAAATTAGATATTTAGATAATTAATCTTTTTACTTTCCTTAATGCCAAGCAACATTATTATAATGGTCTTCATCCCTTACATATTTAAGTACACAACTTGAAAGATCATTTAAGCAATCAAATATTTATAATTGGCAAATCACCCCAAGAAATTTCAGGAAAAACAATCGCTGCATATACAATCCAATGTGTTGACCTTCAATGTAGTCCCAAAATGTGTACAGCTCTTGAAACTAAGAAAAAAAAACAAATTATAATGAGAAATGAAAAATTATTATATTCATATATTTTTTTTTGATTACACATGTATCACACTCTTTCAGAAAAGTGTTATAAAATTGAAAATTAGAGCCTAATTAATTAATAGTGTAAAAATGTGTATATTTACAATGTCCTCAAAAACTTTGGGATTTGGTCCAATACAAAAGCAAACAACACTGAGCGCATCATCATTGGTTAGATTGGTGTCTGATGTCTGATAGTACATGTAGTGATTGTATATAGACACTGAGGTTGGTTTGCTCATATTATGCAAAGTGATGTCTATATCTACAATAAAAACTTGAAATGTTTGATATAATTTATCACTTAAAGTTTTGAATGTCTACATTTTCTCAAAATAAGAAATATACTGGTAATTCTTAACCAAGAAAATATGGTTAATGGTTAATAGGTGCATTGTCTAGAGCAAAAAGAAAGAAAAAAATGATCCTTCAATCACTAGATATTTTTTTTCCAATTAGTTTAAAGTAAACTTAGATACAAATAATAAAACACAGTTTAGTTTGTGAAAACAGCGGTGGCTTCGAAATGCAACCGAATTATCATTCATTAGGTTTGAGTATCTTGCATAATCCTTTACATATATGGTTTGGAATACAGGTAAGATACGTAGCAACTAGAATGATTATTCGAATAATTATTGGAAAATATGTTGTTAATAATACGCAGAGAACAGTTCAGTAGAACCCCTGATTGAGGATATACACAGGTTCAATGTTTATCATACGGTCAACTGGTATTGACATTGAGCCAACAACTATATAACCAGCAACTACAGACTTAGTCTGGATTCTTGATTTGAATGTGTTAGAATTAATAAACGTTTCGTACAAAACACTTTATTTCTTTGTTTATTTATTAAGTGGTCGTTATGGCAGTAACTAGGAGAGAAGCATCAACACCTACAATTACTAGAATTAAACGCAAGTTAGCGATTCATACAGCAACTAAGTCGGGATCTGTGAGAAGAAATAAATTTAAGGTACAGCTATCGTCAAACAGTAGTGATGAGGGTACGACTAGAAACCTTTTAGAGGAATTAAACTCCAGCTCAAATAAAACAGAGAATGGACGGTCCATGCCTATTGACAGTGAAGCTGAATCTACTTGCACCTTTGATTCCGACAGAATCCATCTCAGATAACAGCAATCTACTGAACGAAACTCTGTCAAAGTATTTCAGCTACTACCATCATTAGGCTGCATACTTCATGATGTCTTGTACAAAAATATAGACTGTTTATTTATTTTTTATATATATAATTATTAGTGTTATTATTTTAAGCTAGTAAATAGGTCTATATTAGTTTATTAATTATTGAGGAACAGTGGTGCTACGAATCATTTTAAGTATACTGACAGGTCAGTACATCGGCGTAGGACTATATAACACCCACTCAGTTCATTAGTATGGACTGCAAAAATAATTTAAATATATTTTTTTACTTATTAGTATGTTGGAGAAGGACATTCCCATCTAGGACCATTCTTCAGTCTGTGAGGGAAGAAGGAAAACTTATGTTATTCTTTTGGCGTAGTGAAATGCTGTAATTTTGAATATTTAAACAGACTCCATTCTGGCCAGATTTCAATTTTGGCTCCACCCTAAACAATAATCTTGGATCGACAATCTCAGAGAAAAAATCCCCTTTTGATTCAGGCTATGACATAAGAAAATATTAATAATGTGTTTTTCTTGCTCCCAACAACAGAAAATAGTAGTTCGGGTATACCAAGAGAAGAGTGACAACAATATATAGTAATCATTTTAACTCCACTGCTTAAATAACAATTTTAGTGGGGGATAGCTATCTTATTTCATTTTCTCCTGTCATAAGATGATAATTGCGATAATTCCATGTTGACATATATTTTCCGTGATCTACATTATACACACTATCTACTCATACATGAATATATTCATGTGCATTAATACCTATATACATATTAGTCTATAGCTCACCTATTTCGCTCCATTTATAGTGCTTCATTTGTTATTTTGCCAATATTACTTAATATATTAGAACTAGGATACTGACTGTATCAACAACCAATAATTTAATGCACATGCACCAGAGCTTTAACCTTAGTTGAATTCCTCTTGCTGGATTCGTATCTTTCATTTTGTATTCAAACAAACCAATATTACACTGGTCATTGTCTTCTGCCATTGGTTATTATCCGAAATATTCATGACTGTCCCGGTCAACAGATTTCACACTGCATGCCATGGTATGAATTTGTTTTAAGCCTATTTAACCCCAAATGAAAATATAGTTTAGCCAAAATTCTAATAACAAATGGATTATAAAATGATTGGTCCAATCATCATTGATTGAAGAACGTTCTCAATTCATGTTAGATGATTTGTCAATACCAAAATATGATTATTTGAAATAGTGAGGTAAATAATTTAAAAAAGGGTCAACCAAATAAGCACACAATACTTTTACCATCAGAATAATATCAAGCAATTCTAGTAGGCCTCATTAATTTTTTACAAATTATATTAACCAATATGATTTGTTTATTCACATCAATGCCACATTAGCATCTATGTTAAAACAAAGGTCAGGGAAATTTTTTTTTTAAAATAACTACTAATAAATGAAGTGTTTTTTATGAGATTTTCTATGTGGTTCTTACACGGTTCTAAACTCTAAACACAATTTACAAAGATACAGCAACTTTGAGCAGGGTTAACGGGTTTCCAACACGACCACTACTAAACAGTACTAGTTAAACCATGGTGATAACTCAACAGGTGGAAAGTACAGACAACACAGCCAACACAACCATGCAAATGAACTCTACGCCAGGAACACCCGAGCTTGCCTTAGCCCCACAAACGAACCTCACTGTAGACCCTCTCCTAGAAAGTACTAGAAATTATTTACAGGAAGCCAATGCCATGAACGTATGGCAACAGCAACAACTCAAACTGTTGGCTAAGCAACTTAGTCAAGCAGCTGAAGAAAAACAGAAATTTACCATTTGATGCGCTGAACAAAAGAAGATACACTACCACGAACAGGAATTCAGAACTATGTGTTACCAGTTGCTTTTACAATACGAGACTGTAAACACCCAGCTAGCCACTACTCAGCAAAACCTTCAGCATGAATGCGCAGAAAGGCTGGCAGCAGAACACGCGACAACTTTAGCCACTAAACTTGCAACACAACAAATCGAAACTCTACCCACTAAATATGTAGCACAACAAACAGCCACTCAAGCCATTGAATGGGTAGCTTAACAAAAAGCAACCCTAATTACTGAACTTGCAATACAACAGGCAGCAACTCTAGCTGCTGAGCACGTAGCACAACAAACAGCCACTCTAACTGCTGAACGAGTAGCTCAACAAAACGCAACCCTAGCTACTGAATATGTAAAACAACAAGCAGAAAAATTAACTGCTAAGTTTACAACACAACAGAGAGCAACCCAAACTGCTGAACAGGCAATACATCATCAACAACTGATGGCCCCATACACAAGCAGACCAAGACCAGGTGGATCAAGATATCTTCATTGGCAATTTTCACATGGACCAGCTGGTGGTGAAGGACTTCCTCCACCTCCACCTCTAGAGCTATTTGGATTAGCAAGACCCTATGAATCCATTCACGATGAGTTCAATATAAAATTTATGGGCATCACTGGCCTCCGGATCTTCAAACATAGTACATGTGACATCTACCTAATTAATACCTATGCTCCGGAATTAGGCTTCCATACTCAACTAGAGCAATGTGAAAAACGTTATATGCTTGCATCTACTGCTAAAGAAAGGAATAATGCCATATTTAGAGGCTACTACATTCCCCATAATGAATCTTGCTTGACATTACCTCCACACTTCTGTGGACCAAGATCGACATGATTATGCTGGCCTTGCTGATTTAGATGGCTAAGAATTTGACTAAAATAAAATTGTTCTGCTCAGTCAAACTTATGGGGACACTACAGCTACTTTTGTCAATGAAAACCATGATAAGCTATGCAATTTCAGATAGGCAAGCAAAAAATTGGGCACATCAGCGATTACTAGGTACAGGATCTCTACACAATCTGCTGGTTTTCCTCATCAACGAATCAGCATACTATCAGTGGAGCACCATCATTTGCCCAAGTGATGACCCACATGACCAGTAGCAAGAAGATGAAATGGACCATTCTAATAAAAACATTCTGATCTAGAAAACTAGGGAACAAAATCACTATGAGCGATTGACAACAAGATCAGGGACCAAGTACCCCGTAGCTCCTTGCAAGTAACATTCATTACAGCATGCTGTCAACAGGTGGCTTACTTCACTGCCAATTTAAATGGAATCAGATCATAAAAAGATTGATCCATTATCAGTTGATAGTAGAACGTTCTCAATTAGGAAAATTCATTGGTCAATGCATATAATGATGTAAGACTAGAAATAAATGAGATAATTAGCTATATAGCCAATTTAATTAGAGCACAATAACATTAAATCATTTAAACAAGATAAGATAATTCTTGGCTCTCCGTGGTCTTCTGTGAACGGTATTTTTGCGCTAGGGTTTGATCCAGGACGTGTAATATTATTTGGGGACAACACTTCAACCATCCATTTGAGCTCCTGCAAATGCATACCTAAAAATACGGATCACATTGTGGTACAATTTCATTACATCAAGGAAGCCGTCAGCAATAACTCGATAGAAATGAAAGAGCTATCCAACAAGGACCAGGCATCTGATTGTCTTATCAGGTACCAAGTACCCTACACCCCTTTCAACAAGGCAATTGTTTTCTTCTGCTGCCCCCAGGACCTTAATTTTATGCGACCCCCGCATCCTCTGGGGTATGCGGGCAATCATACCAGGAGCATCACACATTTCTCTTCTGCAGCCTCAGTATTCAAATCATTGAATTTGTGGAAAAGTTTTCAAAATATTCATGACTGTCCCGGTCAGCACATCCCACACTGTGGGCGATGA
>NAOQ01000192.1:86473-105046 GCA_002751075.1 Ichthyophonus hoferi | reverse complement strand
TCAGATTTTATGCGACCCCCGCATCCTCTGGGGTATGCGGGCAATCATACCAGGAGCATCACACATTTCTCTTCTGCAGCCTCAGTATTCAAATCATTGAATTTGTGGAAAAGTTTTCAAAATATTCATGACTGTCCCGGTCAGCACATCCCACACTGTGGGCGATGATACAAGTCTGTTGCAAGACTATTCAATTCCAAATAAAAGCATAGTTCGGCCAAAGTTCAACAAGCGGATCATAAAATGATTGAGTGGTCCAATACTAATTTACTAAATAACGTTCTTAATTCATATTAAATGACTTGTCAATACCACAGTAGGATTATTTGCGTTGATGAGGTAATTGGTTTTAAAAAGGGTTTATCAAGTAAGGACCCAATATTTTACATCGTCAGAATAAAATCGAGCAATTCTAGTGGGCCTAATTAATCTTCCATAAATTTTATTACCAATATGATTATTAATTCACATCAATGGATACCGCTACATTAACATCGGCGTTAAAACAAAGGTCGGGAAAATATAAAGGAAACTAAGATAACTAATAATAAACAAAAAAAAAATTCACAAGTTTTTTCTTTGCAGTTCTTACACGGTTCTAAACTGTGAAAACAATTTCCAAAGTTACAGTAACTTTGAACAATTACTGTAACATTAACTGTGATGATCCAATTTTCCATTTACCTAATTTGGCAAAACGGGCAGTTGAATTAAGAATAAACAGTATTATCTCAGTACATAAAAACGATTTCACTCGTTCCATCTAGTTTTATTTTTTTTTTAAAAAAAATATTTGGCGTTTATCAGATTTTTCCTTATGATCTTATAAATATTTTTCTGGTCTTTAACCAGCCTTCAGTCTATGTAAGGTATTTTTCTTTTAAAAAAAGAAAAACGTTGTTTCTGCAGCCTTGTCAAACAAATCTTATTACTTTCTAAAGAGTTTTTGTATGTTTCATTATTTGATGGTCACATCATTTGTTCCCTTTAATATCTATTATTTGGCATGGATGAGAAAATCCTTTTTGACAATGAGTTGCTTATTAAAAGTGCTAGGACAATCCTTAATATACAGTATCTCAGACAAATAGAATATGTTTATTAAATTATTGCAACACCTTTTTAATATGCTTTGTATTTCCGGTGAATATAGATTTTTCTATTTGTTGTACAACTGAAATTATATATTTTCAATAATGGACAGATGGCATACAATCTAGCTACAGATGATATGGCTATAGCTAGTACGGTATCATAGTAAGTAAATATTTCTGGGATATTGTTTATGGAAATATTTAAATTCTGTTTTCTTTGCATCTGTCAATGAAAATTTAAGAAACATTGTTTTCATTGAATAGTTATATATATATATATATATATAAATCACAGTCGGTGGCTAATGGTGTAATGGAAAAAAATATGCAAATACATCTAGACCTTGCTGGGTCACCAAGTCCTTTGTTTTAAGTATGTCTTTCGTATTTAAAGGTTTTCTTCTACCATACAATTAAAATTTATTTTATAGGTTTTTTTTTGTAACCATGTGTTTTTATTAACATTACTTGTATCCAATAGTTGATACTAGTTTTGTCTATGCCCTATGTGCAGACGCAGTTTCGATCTTTTTTGTAAATAGCTATATGTGCAGTCTTTCATCTATATACCCTGCCAGTAGAGTTTAAAAAAGTGGTTATGCTAAAAGCCAAATACCTATGGATGGCACTTCTTTATGAAAATCTAATTGTCTTTAAACCGGCTTAGATTATAGGACTTTTTCTTCTTTTCATCATGTTTTTCTGCATCATAAATATTAGATATCCCCATTTAATTAAATTAGGGTTTCAACTTCCCACAAGAAATTTATAGCCATCTGTTTTCAAGAATAACTAACAGTGTCCTTAAATAGTGGTTATGATGTGCATTGTCATTGGCGTTTTATCTTTTTAAGAATCTATCCAATGCCCGTAGAACCAATTGAATTGTCTATAGATGTGCGAACCGACAAATATTTGCGATGTAAACTGATTGTTAATTAAGATCTATCATTCTTCCAATTAGACATACATATGTGTTTAGATTAACTAACTGTTTGTTTAAATGACTATTGTCGACTTGGTTAATGCATCACGTGCATAAATGTATAAGAACATGGCAGGAAAGGTTCATGCCAATGGTAGCAGAAAGGACCCACTTTCTTTGCGATTAATATATTGCGCGTTTAGAAAAATACCTGCAAATATCATCTTGCTCAATAATAAAATGATTAAGAGTATCAATATTGATAATAAGAAATAAAAATAATAAACAAATATCTGCACGAACATAAATAGTGATTGAGAGGTCGAAGAACCATACTGTTGCGCCGCACGCAGATACACTATCTTAGTGAACCCAATCTATTGGTAGATCTTTTTGACGTAAACCCCAATTCGTATCTAATTCAAACAAATTTCGCCAACGATTTCTACTCGTTTGATTTTGAAAGATGCAGAGAGCTAAGGGTTTTGTCATTAATCATTGAAGGGTTTTGGGAAACCACCGTTGACACCACCTATCTATCTACTGTATAAAGGCAGAGTTATCCTCAACTTAAATTTTAGAATTTTAGATGAGGGCGGTCAATTTATTCTATTCCAACAGTTTAGTGCTATGCAAATTTAATACCAGTGAGAGTCACTTAACACTCTTGATTCAAATATTTATTTTGGTAAAGAACAAGCTATTTTTAGAACGCAGAGGATTAATAATTTTTCTCGGATTAAGATTGGTGACTTATCATGGATACTTATATTTGGTGTTGAAACATAGCTTTTTTGCTTTGGTTGATGGCTACACTACGTTCCTATTTTTATGTTATCTATTTTAAGTAAAAAAAACTCATGCGATGAGTGTAATATCTTATGAGCTTCTACTTCTTTGTTTGCAATCATTGGCCATTTAAAAATACATTATTATTAACTGAGTCGCGTGCAAATTCGTGTTTTGAGCTGATTCACTATCGTATCATTATAATCCGATTTTCTTGTCTTTGTGTTATTTATCAATTTTTTGCATGTGGCTGCTGCTAAATATTTACTATATAATCGTAGATAAAAAATTATCCGCTAACAGCAAAAATATTTTGTAATAAATTTAACCATGTAATGCTGACATTCACTTCAGGCTACTTATGATTGAAAAAATTGTTGGCTTTGATATTCTTACACCAGCATTTATGTCTCACATAAGAAAAATGCCAAGGTATTTTAGGTGAAATTGCAATTATCATAATTTATTTCGCTAAATGCATTTTAATTATGAAAACATTATATTATTGGCAAATACGTATTACCATATTAAGAATTTTTTTGATTGTGTGCATGGGAACGCATTAGGAAATATATTATTATATAGTATGCTAGTAATAAACAAGCATGCAATTCACTTATTATTAAAAGTTAGGCTAACTAACTTGCTCGAAGTTCAAGAAAACTCAACCAACAATAAGAAATTTTAATATTAATTTCAAAACAGTAAATAATTTTATTCCATGACAATAATCCAAGATGAAGAAGTTTTTATAGCTAAGTGCCATAGAGTTGCATTGGTATAGACTTGCTTGTTTTAAAAGACTAATTAATATGTGAATTGATGCGTGTGAATGAATAGGGGCAACTATAACTAATCCTTAACCTCTGCTAACTTGCTTAACAATGAAAATGTGTCTTAGCCTATCCGCACTCCGTGTATTCAAAGATACACGCTTAAAACCCTAATTTGGTATTACCTCAGTTCTAAATGGATATAGATCACGAGGACTGAACCAGTCTCTACCTCTTCTTTCCAACAGTATTTTTATGATATTTTTAAATAGCTTCACTGATTACCGGTGGTTTTTGTTATAATAGTATTAATTATATGTATACCTCAGTAGTCCTCCCTAGGAAAAATATGAAGGAGGGGATGCATTGAATAAAGCGAATGAAAAAATATAAAATATGCTTGTAATCATATAATCATGTCAAGCAGAGCACACATGCCTATAAGGTGGTTAAATTGGATAGACATCAAATATGCAGAATTTCTCATAAATTTCAAAGTGATCCCCATGGCAATTGAAGTTCATAGGTCTAATCAACCAATGAGGGCAAAAGTAGAGAGTCGAGATATGTAGACTCGCTTTCTGTGCTGCGCTCCCGCGTCTAAGGTAATCAGAAATAACTAGTACAACAGCTATAACTGAAAAGTTTATTGATCCTCCGTGTAACAGATAAGTCATGAATATATTGCTCAAAAATAAAACTCAATCCAAATTGTGAAAAGATATCAAAAGATACATAGTAATTTAAGAGCAAGTATCACAAAGCATCTACAGTATGAGCATCTAGTATGGGCATAAACATGTTTGTTTTAAATGTCTTTTCCTTATAGTAAGCTTTTCTAAGCCTATGCACCTGCTTTCCTTTAACAGGCATATCCATAGATCTTAGCACAAATAATCAAATTCGCACTAAAATCAATGTGCTTCTACGAAAATACTCTGATAGGATTTCTATTTCACGCGGTTGGTGTTTTAACTGCTCCGTACTAGCTATCTATCTATATTTGGCGTCTTACCATTTATCTTACCATGTCTGTTGGGCTATTTAGCGCGCTTGGTGTTTTAACTGTAGCTATCTGTCTATATTTGGCGTCTTACCATATCTTACCATGTCTGTTGGAACTTTAAGATGAAAGATACTGTGTTATGCTATTTTTTAGTAACGTAGTTATTAATGTTTATTGGGCTATTATTATTATTATTGTATAAGTCAAAAAGCTCGGTTATTTCAATACTCAGCTATTTGAATTTACATATAGAGTTAGTACCACATAACCACACTGTTTTTATTGCACAACTTTTCATTTCCCGCAGGTAGCCTCATATTTGCACAATCAGGTATATATCCAGTAAGGCATCTTTAAGTCATAATAAACGCAATTAATTGGCGGAGAGTCTGTTTTCAAATAAAGAGCCACATATGCAAATATTCTGCCCTGCATAAGTTTTTTTGGACTTCTTTTCTTTTCTATTTTTTTTTAAAAGGGGTTTTATTGCATTGTAAAATGTCGACTACTTTAAATGATATCGGTGAGGCCATGTCTAGATCCAACGCCATCATGATATCAATGGATAAAATTGCAATTCTCTATTCTCTGTCAGGAAGATTTTTAAATTAGCATAAGAGATCTATTTACAGATAATTATCGGTAAATTACTACTTGGAAAGTTATTTTGTCCTGTCTTAACGGGCCCCCACCCTGAAAATTCAAGGGAAACCCTGGTATGTTAAAATTAATAATGCGTAATTAAGAATCTTAATTCGTCCTAAGTTACAACTCGAGGCGGAGTATATTTCCAATTAGAGAAGTACATGCACGGTTAATTAGGCTGCTGAGGACGTGAGTGTGCTTTTTATCTAATTTCTGCGTTACTATCTTAAATATTAAAAAAATAAGATAAGAAGCTGTCTGTAGCCAATCTTTTATACAAATTTAACCGATAAAGAAAAAGAAACCAACTTGCGTTGCCGTTCTTATATATAAGACGTTGACTACTGGGTTGGGGATATTACCCAAGCCCGGTGCGTTTATTCTCAATAATATACAAATATGGTTAATCATACGTGATCTATCAATATATCTGCGTTTAACTATTGGATGGATCATTTTTAGAAAAGATCAAAGCAATTCATCGGTTCTAAAGCTAATTAAGCTTATATATTTATACCTATATATTCATATCTATACTCTTTGCATCTGATCTTTGATATTACGGACTAAAAAAACTCATCTTATTATCAATAGATTTTTAATATGATCTATAAATAGGGATAAATTTCAGTGTAGGGAACATAAACCATCAATGTTCACATAGTATATCATTACGCATCTTTTAAGTGCATAGCTGGTCAGAGACAAGTTTAATCTTCAAAGGGCTTTCACATTCGTATATTAATAAAAAAAAATGCTCATAATTAAAAAGTATTAAAATAGAAAATATAAAAAATACAAAGATATATATTATATAAGTAATATAAGTATGAATTACAGAATGGTATAATACCGTAGTTATTTAGACGAGTTTATGTTGTGGTTCATCCATCCAATTAAAATCACAATCCATTGGTCCTTACAAACGAACTAAACTTTAGAAAGTCTATTTAAGATAATCAACCAATAATAATGGTGTATTATAGATCCAGATCTATGAAATGTAATGAAGATGCTAGGGTCATCAGGTAATTTTTTGATTGCTTTAATTGCGTAGATCTGCGGACTGGGTCGCCAATACAAAAAAATGACCTAACCTCAATCTTGATAAACAAAACGACTTCCTTATGAAGGTGTGATTCAGAAAATATTACTGGTTTAAATATTAAAAGAAAATATTTCGCCATATTATTTAGCCATATATGGTTTTATTATCGCTATAGTCAATGGCGATGACGTATGGTATTAAAGTAGATTCTGTTGTTGGGCGATGACTGCACATCACAAATCTTGCATGAAGCATCAGGGTAACAGGCTGTTTGAACTACCAATTACAATGTTTATTTTATTTCCCTGCATTGGTATGATAAAGCGAGGTAGTTCTCTGTTTTTGTCATTTTTGTTACTATTTGGATTATATAACGTGAAATAATTACTTTGTAGTTTACTTATTTAGACTTAACGTTGGACAGGGTTGTCGCCTCCAGAACTATATTTAATAGATATATTTATATGGTCTAGTGAGTCAAACCATACCATACTAGCCACGTCGACTAACAGAACCACGGTTGATATAAACGTAGTGTACTCAACAGTATAACGAAATTTTACTGAAGAAATATATATTTAAATACACACACGGACACTAATCTTATAGTAGTCAGCCTAAACCAAAACCATGGAGGTACCAACAAACACTAACACTGGACCATCAAGATTCCGTGTGGCTGCCAACACAGTAAGCTTGAATAAGCGTAAGATATCACAAGAGTTCACAACACTTCCTCTAGAACAGCCTAAATTCGACCCAGAGGTGACTATCAACAAAATGGATAAAATGTGGGACACAAATTTTAAGGAATGGGTACGAAAGCAGTCAAATGCAGAGTGTTCAGGCCAACATCTTGCTGGAATGCTAAAAGAATTCGACATTAACCGGGCGGCTTGGGGTATACGTTGGATTGTATCGAACCCCAGCTGGCATATTAACAACATATCCACTCTTCTTCTTACTGCTACAGCTTCATGGACACTTAAACAGCGGGCAAAGCTCGCCAATCTTGTCTCCAACGACTGGCCTCTTTCTCCTTTCACAACTCGCCTCGTATACCATATGATAGACCGAATGCAGTATGATGAAGCTGTAGAGTTCATCACCTGGATAACGGAGACCTGGACAGTCGATTCCGCCTTACAGCTTATGGCCGAACTTAGTATCCTCTACCAGTGGGAGAAGAAGCTTTTTGGGGCCATTGCCCTGCGTCTAGCCTGGAATTTCAAGCGGTCTCGTAAACTAACTGCCGTCGACCTGTCTCATCTCCACACATTCTGCAGCGAGGCACACAACGGAACATTGAACGGTCAATGGTTGCAGCCAGGTGCGGCAGAAGGGACAGAGCCCATGGAAGTGGAAGCATAGATGACTTGATGTCTTTTAATATCTTTTTATTTATCTTCTAGTTTCCATAGATACGTATAGGGGGTTGAAACATAACTAGAAACACAAAATTTATATATATTTAAGGCTTTTTAAAGAAACTTTGTTTCTGTCTAAGTTTATTTCCTTTTTGTTAGCCTTAGACCACACGGCGTGCTGGTCACGTCGGGCTTGTGTTGGGTCCGAATGAATGAGTGGCCAATAATATGCTGGCCTCGTTGCCATAACAACTTATTAAAATTGTTGCGACTTTTATACTTTATATGCAATATTTGTATTATATTGAATTTTATTATGTTACGTTCGCATGCTTTATATTATATTATATTCGCTTTAAGCCAAGGTTTCTACCTATTGACGCTATTATCCAATATGGTATTAGCTGGTTGGCCTTCAACTAAAAAAAAATAAAGGCACATTTCTACTATACATATATATTGAAATAGGCACACACACACATACCATATATATATTGATTTGAGAATTTATATGTAATAAAACCTATGCCTAGTCTTTATAGTGCATTATAATCCTATGCTATATCCTATTAGGGTACATGCATCATTATATTATACAGCTTTGATATCTATAACTATAGCCATTTATGAATAACCTAGTTTGAATGTGGTAATAGATAGATATACAAAGAGAGTTCAACCAATAATATTGCAAATATATGTGAACCATTGTATAGATATAGATCTACATTGTTTTCTAACCTTTGTTGGTCTCCAATGCTTGTATAATAAGCACAGATATAGCAAAACAATATGCAAGTGCAACGGTACAATAGGAGCTGGATGTATAAAGGTGTGTCTACCTGACAATATATATATATATATATATGTCTGTATGTAGGTGTAAACATTGAGGAAGAGGAAGACTGATACAGTTTTCTAAACTATCAAACTGCTGCAATAGTACCTAATAAAACATAGACCGAAGGGTGTACTGAGGAGAGTTGCTGTTACATAGGGTAGCAAGTGTGGCAAAAGATAGACCTATAGAGGTACAGACAACACGTTCCTACACCCATCCACACACATCTCTCCGACATATATATGTACATATCTATGAAATTAAAGCGATATGAATGAATAAGAACATAACCTAGTAATATATTTGAAAGAGGCTAAAGGTGTTCGATAATATGAGGGAGAAGATGTAACAGCATTAAAATAGTGCTGATTAATAATTAGACTCTCCTTATTATATACTGGCTTGTAGACTTATAAGTATTATTTATTAGTATTATTCGAACCTATTTTAATAGTAATAGTAATAATAATAATAATAATAATAATAGTAATAGTAATAACAATAATAATAATAATAATAATAATAATAATAATAATAATAATAATAATAATAATAATAATAGTAACAATAACAATAATAGTAGTAGTAGTAATAATAATAATAGCAATAATAGTAGTAGTAGTAATAATAATAATAGCAATAAATAGTAATAATAATAATAATGGTTGTAAATAAAGGAATTATCAATTGGAATATATATATATATATATAGCTATATCCATGCCAAAAAAATCCTTTACATAAATTGGCTGGTCTTTATCTATCTCAAGCATACACACATTCAACAATTTTTTTCTTCTAAAAATAAACTTCAATCCATCTCTACTTCTAGTAAACCTCTATATTATTTCCCAATCACTGCAGTTCCATGCATTTGTAAGGTAGAATTAAATAAACCAGAAATGACTACTATTAAGTGTACTACACCTTTCATATATCGTTGACCAATGATATATATAAAAATATCATCTCTACTTGTGTTTTATTTCTTATTTATTTATTGTATAGCCGTATTATCCATTGATCCATTGTAAATCAGCTTTTTCATACGCTTTGGTGGGATGATAGGCATACTATATTGATTGTACAAGCATAAATCATATAAACATATGAATTACTAATGAAATCTTCCCATTTAAAAAGACCCTAAATTTAACTTGATCGCTTAATAGGTGGAGAATTGGAAAATATTACAAAATCCTGTCAGACCTTTTTGGGGACAAAAATGAAACACTAGTGTATATTTAAGTTCTGGGAATATATAGCTCCATTACTTATTACATTCAAAATTCAAATCAAGTTAAGTTCATGATAGGAGAATTGTTGACGAACAGATCTATGCCCGCCTTATTTATGCCTTGAGGCACTGTGTTGCGCCATGGCACCCTCAGAGTGGAATCTGCGAGGACAGTGTTTGCACTGATAGGGACCCTCGTTATCGTCCTGCTTGGGGCTTTTAACATTCTGTTTGGGTGTTTGTCAGTACAATGAATGGTAGAATTTTTACTGTTATAAATAAATAGTTGGAGGACAAGCATAAAAGTAAAGAGAACGGGGCACAAATAGTAGAAAAGAGAAAGAAGAATAAATTATTAGAATATACATATAGTAGTGTACAAATCTTGTTCTATAGTGTGCATAACAACACTATTCTATATATTTATTATGGCCATGTATAATATTTATTTATGTGACCAATCATAATCCCCTTCTCTATCCCATCACAACTTCTCCCAATCAAATACCGTATGCGTTAATCTGCCTATCCATCCCTTCTTTGTGCTTATTAGTAAATAATAAAAAATGAACAAGAAAGGTGAAAATGACCCAACCAAACCATTCCTTATAAGGAGATAATGCACATGATAACATCATCAACCAAGTCCATCTTTTATCTCTTTCTTTCTTTCGGTAATCACAACAGTGATTCAGCAGCACAGAATTAACCCCCAGGCCTCCTATCTCTTTAACTTTACAGTGTTTGTACTTGCATAAATCCATACCTTTTTAGTAGGCTGCTTTTTAGCCGCAACGTTAACAGGTGCTTTAGTAACAGTTTCCACAGCAGCTTCTTTCACAACAACTTCTTTAGCAGGAGTTTCAGTGACAGCTTTAGCAGATGCCTTTTTAGCATTTTCATTCTGTTTTTTAGCAGCAGCTTTAGTTTGTACTTTGGGCACAACCTTTTTAGCAACTACTTTTTTGGCAGGGGTTGCTTTAAGAGCCTCAGCTTGAGTAGGTAGTTTGGCAACGGCCTTTTGAGCAGTTATCTCTTTGGCAGGGGTTACTGTCGCAGCCTCAACAGGTATCTTGGCAGCAACTTTAGCAGGAGTTTTCCCATTCTTGACAGGGACTTTGTCGGTCTTAGTAAGTACCTTGTTGGCACTTTTGGGTGCGGCTTTACCCTTGACAGCAGACATAGCAGCAGGCTATGTAATGTATATGTGTCAATTTAGGTTGATAAATGAGTATATGCAAGGAAAACATATTAGGAAATTGAACTATCATCTATAATATTCTTACAGAGATAAAATAATCACAAAATGAAGTAGATATATGGGATGTTGTTTTGGGGAAAAGACACTTGCTCTAATACATCCAAATGCATGACTGTTTCACTTTCCTACTCATTGAAAAACTGACGATACAGTTACTCATCTATCCCCTTTCATCCACACGATCCTTATGTATTATAGTACCAGACCATAACCATACTATAACTAACTACCATCACAACAATCAATAAGTACATAATCACATTCAAACTTCATATCACCTTGGTTACAACGACAGGGGCATTTTTGACAGGCACTGTGATAGGGTTGCAGAGGTAAGTGTTTGTGATGATGTTTTTGAAAAGGAAGATAAATAAAATAAGAAAATAAAATTATACCATCTGTATGTTAGTATGCAAAATGAAAGAATGGTAGAGGTGTATAATAATCATAATTTTTGTTCAATTGGGTAGTCGTGTTCAACTAATATAACAACATTGTTTCACATAATTCTTTCAAAAAAAAAAAATCTCATAACATATCATTCCTTTCCCACTCCCTTGTCCCCATACATTTAAAACCATAAACTATTTCCATACAGCCCCAATCATGCCACATTTCAAAACAAGATAAAAAGTTACACACCCTTAGCTTTAGGTTTTGTGACCACTACAGGCGCTTCCACAGTCGCCTCCTCCTCTTCCTCTTCGGAGTCTTCGGATGCTTCTAATTCAAAGTAACTCGAGATAGCCGGGCGACGGGATTTCTTCACCTCGTCCTCACTGCTATCACTTGGCACCTCAACCTTAACTTTCTTTCCGGTCTGACGCACAACCTCTGTTCCGGTCATAGGACGTTTGACACCCCGCGCTGCCTTGTTGGCGTCAAGAGCGGAGAGGAGATTTTTTATGCCCTGGTGGTAGATGATTGGACGTGTAAGTTAATGTGAGAAGATATATATATCATAGCATATTACTACATAGTGTATGTATATGGCATGGCCATGCACTGTCTTCGATATATCCAACAGAATATTCAATAGAACTAATAGGTAGTAAAAAAGATAGAGAAGATACACCAAAATTTGAAGAGTTCTGATTAGTTAGGTAGATCGGGTTAAAAAAACAAAATATAACATATTAACATACAATTCAACTGCTTAGGAAGTCAAAGGAATAAGGAAAAGCACGCCAGTAATTCATAAGTGGAGCGATAATATATATATATATATATGTAAGATCTTGCCATATGTTACGGTGCCTAGGTATCCAAGCAAGGTAAATAAAGTCAATAAGTCAACACAAATATACATTTGGATATATAGAGGGATTTTATAACAGTAATGTATATATATATATATGCAAAAACAAAATCTAAATACAACAGTCCATACATTCATTTTTATATATAAATTATAAATAAATTAGTCCTTATCCTTAAATCCACTCGTTTCAGCAAGATCATGCACGTCAATTGCCACTCCAATCAACAAACATCACCCACCTGAGCAGATAATTTATCCTTCTCCTCTTCCTCACTATCAGACTCAGTCATTTGTGCCTCTTCCTCTGACTGGGTCATTTCTATCTCTTCCTCATCTGAGTGGCTTATAAACTTCTCATCCAATTGCTTCTCAAATTCTTCTTCATCGTCATCGTCTCCCCCTTGCACATATCCTGTAAGGTGAATAATACTGAAGAAGAGGTGTTTTAAATTTTAATAAGTGAACAGGATAGGTGGAAAGATAATATTGAAATAAAAACCAAATTAGAGAAATGAGGTAGTCATATATAGAAGGAGCAAGTTTACATATAAGTGTGTAAAATAATAAAAAATTAACTGAGTGAAATTGTTGCTCATTGGAGTATAGGGATTACTATAAACAGTAATCAATAGCATGTATGTACGTATGTACGTAGAAATTATATTATCTGTAGTCTATTTGTACAGAGACTAGTCCTCTGTCTTTAGTATTCTATAATAGCATGCAACTACAATCACATATAAAAATCACAATCTATATTTATACAATCTTTGGTCTTTGGTAAATCTAAAACTATTTCACAGATCTTCATCTTCAACATTAATCTCTTCCTTGTAAAGTACGTATCGGTTGACTATACAATAAGATATCTCACTTAATTGGAGTTAAGCTACATCCCTAACCATAAGTTTGATAAATGTATAACAATCGTAATGCAGGTCATTCAGCTATTTCTTACCTGGTGCCCTCAACAGAGAATGTGGCCTCACCAGAAACATCAACCTTGACAACGCATTGATCACTGTAAGACTATATTTATTAGTAAAGCATTGACAGTAGATTGACAGTAGATTCTTAGATATAGAAGTAGGTAAATCGGCTATATATGTATTGGTACATATAAGAAAGAATATATTTTAATAACAGCTCACCAATCTACATTAAGATCAAATATAAATGACCAATAAAATGATAGAGCCAACTATAAAATATTAGAAAGTTATAATATATATTTTTTCGGTGTGGGTCTTCCAAGCACACAGAGAAGTTAAACGCAAATAGATACAAATTAAAATTAAGTATTACACGTAGGCAGGTCGTGTGCATTCAAATAAAAAGTAGTGATCAATCAAATATATTAGAGGGCACCTATATTGACGTTTTAATTGATGATTTAAATAATTAAACGACTAACTTATATTAATGCATTGTGCTTATTTTGACACAAAAACAAGAGAGAAAAAGGTTACATAGTAAAGAAGAAGAAAAACATTTAAATATAGAAATTATACGTACGTTATACCCGGAATGAGAGTACACAGAATATATTTCGTATCATTATACTCAATGAAAAGCTTGGTAGGGGTCTTATCCTTAGAGCTTAAAATAGCTGCCTATATATGTGAAAAGAGAAGAAGTTAGTGGTGTAATCATGATACCGTTATCTTAATCCCTATATTCCATCAACCATTTCTTTGTCTCTGGGTCGGTCTATCAATCCTACTATATATTTATATATTTTATATCTATGCATAGGTACAAACTGTTTTTTTCTAGTGTAGAACCTGGCTGAGAATCAAAAAGCATAAAATAAGAACAAAAGGCAAGCAAGTTCGATGAGACGAGACTTTGTAGGGTGTGGGAGAGAGAGAGAGAGAGAGGGAGAAAAAAAGTGTGTGGAGTACGTGAAAATAAAAATAAAAACATGAGAAAGAAACCAACAGTGGTTGAACAAGATGTGATAGTGAAAGAAAAGGAAGAAAGGGGTAGCGGAGTTACCTGGTTGAGAAAAAGAGCCGAGGCCTCTATCTCGTCTGCCTCAAAAGTATATGGCTTTTTGGCAGACAATTCACACCCTAAAGACAGAAAATCAGATCAACATGTGAGTGACACGCTGATATAGTATATTGGGTTAAAATAAGTCCTGCAGGACTGTAAGAGTAGTGCCCAGTGACCATTGAAAAGGTATTAAGAATAAAATTAACAATAATGTGTGTAGTTATTTGTGAGCCTTTCTACGCATCCTCTATTTTATAATTGCAACATAATATAATATTAAAAAATGTGTTTAGAAAGTTTAACACGCTCCACAAATGTAAAAATGATTTATTTCCCCTACTTTTAAAATACAAATATATATATATATATTCAAAAATACTTGAAGCAATAAAAAAATATTAAACCAGCGTTGCTTACCGAAGAAAGTAGTTGCTGGCATTTTCGCTACGCAAAGGTATTACAACAAAGCTATAGAGAGCGTTATGTGCGTACATACAATACAGTATAGGACGAAAGCTAATCTACGTACATATGCTTAGAGAACTGTAGGCTATCAAAGGAATTCGATCGCAATTTGCACGTGTACAGGCGGCTCTAACCAATCGATGACATATAGATAATGTCATTACCTAAATGAGACTTCTAATAGGTCTGTATTAGGTATGCCCTCGGACTAATTGGATATTAATGCTTGAAATCAAATATGTAAGCATACACAATATAATACAATGTCATAATGACATAAAGTATTTTATTCTAGTTTTTATTGGGGTATTATAATAGTGACCAATATGTAAAAATATGAGTGAGCAGACCTCTACAAAAGGGTATATTATAATAAAATAGTGATCCGTTATATGGAAAATAATAGTCACCGTCTGCCATAATGACATCAAGCTTACCTTAGCCAAGCACGGTTCTACCTTACCTACCATACTATTTATTACCTTATAAATCTGAACTAAAGCATATAGAACCAATCAGGCCGCCTCTACCTCTTTCGCGTTCACTTTATTTAAATATCCCTTACTTGGTAATTAATGCCAACGAAATATAGGTCCATAGTCACGGAACTTGGCAATTATAGCGATCCGATTGCTTACTTGCTGATCGAGTAAATAAATTATTTCGTAAAAGCCGAATAGTGTACGTACGTTTTATCGTTGAGAAAATGCAAATATCCCAAATTTGATTCGATTAATGAATAATTTAAAGCTAGCTAGCACTAGAACTGAGGAGGGAAGAACAGACATATATCAAGAGAACACCAAAATTGCTTGGTTGGTAAAGAGAATTTGGAAATACGTGTCATATACTCCACTAATCTGCTATGCCAAAAGAGTGTCATGATACTATTAAATACATTATATATAAGTGAATTATACTACTATACAGAAGTAACAAGGGCAATTTAGGAACCCTATATCTAGTTGTGGGATTATAGAGTCTACAGTTTTCCAGTTAGTTTGGCTAATTTCAAAACATCAGAAGCAGTTATGAATATTGGCCAGGAAGCTATTGGACATATTATATAGCATGTATGCTGTGTATGAATATGTCTTTTTCTTCTGCAATGAAATAAAACAACTTGGTAGGGCTACAGTCTTGTAATCTGATTTGGAACAACATATTGGAAATGGAATAATATTAAAGGGGCAATTTGAAATTACCGTGATATATTTAGATTGGAAACTCCAGGAAATTATGATTTACGCATCCTGAAGATTTGATCTTAATTCTTACATTTGAATTAAAGAGGGGAAGGTCAGTGTCTTAATGTATTCATAACTAGCAATGTAATCACCATTGTTAACAGTTGAAGTATAATATCTACTTAATTTATTAGACTGGGCAAGGCTGTGTACCTCTTAATTCTTCACATTAATAATAAAGACAAGCAAAAACCATTGTGATATAGAACTATCTAAGTTGAGGTAAATTACTATATAACCCTATTATACGGAATAAACGGAAAAATTCATGCCTATTTACTTGGTAATTAGCCATCGTTTAAATGTAAATACACAACACATGCTAGCTACTTATGCTGCGAGTTACATATTACAACGGCCATGGACGGCCCTTAGAAGAAAATTGTCTTGCTGAATTTAGTTAACAATATTAAAATAAGGAAATATAGGTAATATGGCCGAGATAATTTTCAAGGAAGAAGTAGCAACTATTGGCAGCCTGTGTGAAGCCATATGAAGACTTAATGAGATTGTAGACATAACTAGATAAGTCCGCATCATCCACACTTGTTGGTTATTTCATGAATGGCTTGTAAATAATAGCTATGCTTAAAAGGTTGCTTGGATATTTCATTTTCCTATCGCCACATTTTGGCGAGTTGCGATGGCAAGTGAGATACATATATCTGCTGCGATTTTAATAATATTACTAGTTTCCAGGAACTTGCCGTTAGGCTGTTGACTAAATATTTTAACGTATTCTTTAAATTAGTTAGTAATCAAGTCATCGGATATTCTATGTATATAGTATGCTATATAGAAAAAGTAGAAAAGGATTCCGTGTAGACAGGATCATGATATATATATATATATATATATATATATCCGTAGTAAGGTTGAAAGAAAGTTCTGTTGTATTTATTTAATTCTCCTCTTGTAAGTTTGGCTGTCAACTATGTGTGACATGATTACTATAACATATGAAAAGAAAAATTATACAGAATGAAATAGACAATTTTAATATACTATACCAGACCACAGGCTTCTACTATCCATAATTACTGGGCATGCTTTAATAGGATCATAGCAAATTGGTTTAAAATGATAGTTGCATTAAAAACATGGAGTCAATAGGCAGTGGATTGCGTGAGCTTAAGAATAGATTATTGGCCAAGACCCTACCCATTAAAATATATTAAGATAAGACGTAGCCAGCCTCTGCTGTGTATTGGATTAAATATCGTCGTTATCGCAGCCAATGCTAAAACTTACAACATTAAGAAGTACATAAAGCCTAACTGTAGCATAATTGTAATACTACAGATTCGTAGCTAGACATAATAGTTGCTACCAGTTGTCCCTAAAAAAGCCTGTCTAATATTCTTATCGGAGTAAATTGTTTTTTATATAGAGGAAATGAATTACTTTGAAATAAAATGGAAAAAAATCTAGCAATTTTGCGGCTCATAGAAAAAAATCAACTTTAATTGAATACCGAATTCATTATCAAGTTATACAACAATAACTAAATGAATAAAAGGCACACTTTTATCTAAGCATAAGGTTATGAAAGTTTGCAAGGGTTTTTGCTTGATATTTCTCATGTATGTAGTAACCTACAATTTTACCTAATAAGGTTCAGCTTTTAGGCAGCTCAAATTAGATAAATATAAATCTCATTATGAAATTTAACTATATAGAAAGGATGGGCATATCCGTCTTATATGTATGTCAATACGAACGGGTTGTAAAGCCTCCTATTCTACTTACTAAAATCAGTGGTATTAAAAGTTTAAAATGTACTAATCAATTGCAATGCATGACTATTTCAGAGATAAGAAGCCGCACAACTTTCTTGTTGATCCCATAACGAGGGGGTAAGGTTCTTGCTGTGTTGTCCAACAGCCAAGACGTACGAGCCAGACTATGCATCCTTTTCATTCAATAATCAAAGAAGAGTATAGGTGGAAGGACAGACGTATGGAATGGGGGTAAGGGGTACATATCATCGGTTATTGCAAAGGTAGAGCCACAACAACCAAAACAAATCAGAAATAATATAAAAGGTAATAGTGAGAGTGAAAAAAATATTACGGCAAGAACAACGACAGGAATAAATAATCATATCTCAGCACACCAATCGTCAGATTATAATATCGAGAATTGATAGCGTTAACTTACCATTTCCCTCAAAATTGCAACTCCTATACTACCAATGCAGTCCAGCCACATATCTCTATCTTTCACCAAACGGGGCGCCATTATCAAGAAAGGTTTATGGGATGTCCGATCTACAATGGAGAAACGGTTTGGTTTTTCACTCTTCCTTTGTTTCTTTGAATCAAAGGCATCTATTATCTGTAGAGGAGAAAATTTTATACTTAAAAATGATTCTTCTTTCAACTATCAAAGTTACTTATATGTTATTAGGCCAAGTAAAACTGGTGGGTGGAATAAGGACAGTTATGATGCATATAACTACACACTACACAGGTTTGGGTTAACATATATATTAGTATATCAGAACTCAAAGAAGATAACCTATAAATATTCTAGAAATGCACGGGCATAAGCATTTTAAAAAACTCTCCGTCTGGGAATCGAACCCAGGTCTTCCGCGTGACAGGCGGAGATACT
>NAOQ01000192.1:46474-66906 GCA_002751075.1 Ichthyophonus hoferi | reverse complement strand
TGTAAATACTGTTGCCATGACAGTGCTTCTTTTAACAATTCTTAATACCAAACATCACTTCACATTATATTATGCATACAAATAGGTGGCGTATAGTGCTTTACACCCTACAACCAATGTATTACCACAACGAAATTAACTAAGCAAATATGAATACGGTAATTGATTTCCCTAACGCAGCTCGAACCAATAATATTACATGGCTATAATTAGATATAGTCCATAAAGTTCTAAAGCTTCAGATTCCAGACTAAAATAGCTACAACTGAGACAGATAGCATATACTGTATACTACACACTTGAAATCGTATACTTATCATGTCACAAAAAGGAAATGAAAGACTAAACGATAATCAAACTTAACCAATAAGGGCTATATAAAAAGATAGGTAGGCTAGCATCTCTACAACCTCAAAACGTCAAAGTAATAAAAGTACTATGTTCCGAGTTTTACATGTAATCCCTAGTGTGTTTGTATTTGCGCGCATGTCTCGGAACGAACAAAAACCTTCCTACGCTACTATCTTTCTAGTTATATATGTACTAGCGAGATAACCATGGATGACCTTCCAGTGATTCCTTGCTACGATCTCCGTAGTCATACAATAACTCATCCCCGACATGGATAGGCTGACGGGCAAAGAAACAGAGGTGAGGTTTTCCATCTACATCAACCAATTTGGTTATAAGATTGGGTTTGCATTTGGAATGGTTGATAAGTCGGCCTAGACAGCCGTCTACTATGGTTGCATCCACACTTTGTGTAAGAGAGGGGGATATAGGAGACGGGGTATGTCTGTTAGTGTTGCTGTGTTTGAAAAGAAAACAGCCCAAGTAACCACATGCCCGTGCAGGTATATATATATATATATGCCACTACAACCAACATGACCCAAACCAATTATTAAAGGCCATTAAAATATTAAAATACTTACCACCAACGGGTGAAGTTATGTATAAAGTAATACATGTAGCAACCAAACTTTGGGTCCAGGGCGTAGTACTTTTCCCTTCTGGCTGCTTCCTTCTGGTCAATCAAATCGCCGTAATATTCAACCACAAAGTCCCCCTTTTCAAAATATTGGGCGGCACGCACACCCCGACCCTTTACGTCATCAATAGTTTCCTAATATGGCAAATAAATGATTAGATAGCACGTGACATATAACCAATGGTTATTTAAGAAAAGATCATGATAAAAGACCCTATAAAGGAATATGACGCCTTGCACAGAAATTTTATTTCAATTAAAAATTATTTTCCCATTATAGTCGACTTTCGTTTTTATCACTATGCTAGAGGGGTTTAGTACATATGGCTATCTTACATTGAAAATTAGCAATAGAAATGTGCGGTTGCATATGCATATATAGTAAGCGAATTTAAAATTTCAAACTAATTACAGATTGATAGAGGTACAAACCTTAAGACCTTCCTCTAGACGATTTCTAATTCGATTTTGTATAGCCATAACTTCTTCTTTCTGCAGTTAGGGAGTATGCTATTAGTGGTATGTGTGGTAGGACTACTAGGGATGGTTGTTATGGTTACTATAGAGGGAATAGGAAGAAAGAGTAAGGATGGAGGGAGGAAAAAAAAACAAAGACAAAGAGAGAAGAAAACAAAAATTAAAAAAAGAGAAAAAAAGAGAGAAAGTAAGATCGAAAGAGAAAGATACCCCAGCCTACAGACCTTTGTTTCTGTAGCACACTTTCTAGAGCTCTTTCTCACCACAAAATGTTCACTCATAAAGGTCTGTCGTTTCTGTTTATCATCTTTCCCTTTTATCTTCTTTATGCCATTGGTCGAAGTTTTAGACGCTCGTCTGTAATTGGTGTTTAAATATCCCTAGCATTTAAAACTATGATAATCAGGGAATGCATAAAAAATATGGGACAATAAAAAAGAATATGGGTACTGAGCGGACAGTTTAAAAATGAAATTATCATGCGAAAGACTGACGAATAAAAGGTGAGAGTTGACTAGAAGAAATGTAGATTAATGTACTAAAAAAAGTAATAGATGAGAAGGAATGAAATGGTGTGCAATTGTATATATACACTATTATAACTGCATATACATACACACAACCACTCGTTGAAGAAGACGGGGGAATGAAAGATGTGATGACAAAGGGTGAGCACCAATGAAAACAGTAACATAACCATAGCATAAAAAAAGGTATAAGGTAATGATAATATGGGGGAAAGATATCAAAGTGAAAATTTATTTAAATAAGAAAGGCCAATAGGCTACCACCAATATAGTCATAGCAACAACAGCAACAAAATCATAATGTAAACACACATATAAATATATGTAATAGTTGCCTTTTGAACTACATATATCATACATATTATAATTAAAATTTGAAAATCTATACCAATACTAGCTATACTTTAAAACTATAGACATACCTTTTACTACTAGTCAATTCCCTTCCCTTCTTTGTAGTCTTTTTAGTAGTACTATAAGACTTCACAGGTAGTAAAAGGTTGGCTGTATGTGCCCCGCCTCTGACTGTAATGTTTTCTGTAGTAAGATGGTGTGAAGATTTCCCTTGTTCCGTTCGGCATTTTACAGGTGAAAACATACTGTACAATTGCTGAGATTCAGCATTATTCTTCTGAGGTGACATGGTCATGGTTTTGGGTACTGTAGAGGAGGAAGGGAGGAAGTCTCTCTGGGTCTCAATATAGCAGGCGGTAGAAGTGGAGGAGGTCATGGAAAACAGGTTGTTTCTACTATGCAACTAGAAAAAACACGTGTGGTTAGATAACAAAACGAAAGCACCAAGGAAAGAAAACTATGTGCACAAGAAAGAAGAAAGAGAGAACGAAGATATGTAGGAGGGTTGGGTGTATAATTGTATGTATATAAGTATATATATTTATAAGTGAAAATGGAGGGACATATGCATATTCCAATCATGTTCTTAAAAGGAGAAGTTACATGTAGAGAAAAAATAACTGTTTCATACAAAATTATGAAAGTGTTGTGGCCATAACAAGAGCAGCACATATGTTTATTGTAAAATTTAAATAAAAAAATTTCTGCTGGAAATAACATAGAAGAAACAGAAACTTCAATATACAAGGGAAAAAAGAAAAAAATAATATGATAATATTTTAAAAAAAAAATAGACGGAGGTTTATAGAAATACAACAGAAAGAACATAAAGAAAAATATATTAGAGAGTGAGAAAGAGCGTAAAAAAGCTAAAAACAAAAACAAATAAAGGCAGTGAGAGTTAATAACTTACTTGCACACTAAAGAAAAATATATTAGAGAGTGAGAAAGAGCGTAAAAAAGCTAAAAACAAAAACAAATAAAGGCAGTGAGAGTTAATAACTTACTTGCACACCTAGAACGGCTGCGTTGGCCATTCTCATACGTGTCTTAGCAACTGCAAGTTTATGCTGTTTTATTCCAAAACCGTACACGGTTTGTCTTTTAAAAAAATTATGTGTAAACCTTATAGCGTGTGCTATTCATTGACAGGATTTTTTCTTTTTAAAAAAATATATATACCGTCAAAAAATAACACCTACCCAAGCACACGATTCGCTTTTTTTGCCTTTTTTCTTTTTTTTTTGGTTCAGTTGCAAAATTGATTCCTACGGACGAAAAACTAAAACGTCGGTTTATTTTGGCGCGAAGATAAACTAGGATTATGCGATTATGCATTTGATTCCATCGCTCTTTTCTGCCATATTATTGGGTGGCGCTTGTTTTTAATTGTTTTGAATTAACCAATTATATTTATGGATCAGAGCTAAAATCTGATAACCGTTTATTACTGGTACTGTTAAATACTATATCGCATTTTAACTGGTTTTTTTGCAAGAGATTAAATAAATATATGGTTGTTGTCTACGTCCTATCAGCGTGTGCTTAACATATATTATAGTGGCGTTCTTGCAAATGAAGAAAAAGAGTGATGAACTGGACTAGAAGATAATTATTAGTTCCCAGAAATGCTATTATGGAGATATAGTAGCGTCCATTGGAAATGCTATGCTTTCAGGGTGGTTTTGCGATGGCATTCCATTTAAATATTTGCGATCGTGGTATAAAATTAATCTACATAGTCATATCCATAATTACTAGCTTCATGTCATATCCTAGGACTTTATACATTAATGTAGTATGTATTAGCATCTGAAAATATACAAATCCAATTGTTATTAGCGGAATAAAGAGAACTTTTAAAGCACGATTATATAGGCAGACAGTGATTAACCAACTGTTAGTTATAGCGTCCACTTGGGCTGTACTCAAATACTAGTGTTAAGGAACCTGGGTTGGATGCTTTGTTTAACAAAACAGGTGGGGATTACAAATAGTTTAGTATAAAGATGGTAAGATTCTGCCTTGGGTGATCCAGTTACAAATAGAACCTTTTGAAGTTTAATTATAGCTTACTATTTATATATTACTAGGCAATCTATTTATTAATTTATTAATTAACAGAAGTTATTAATGGCCTATTCGCGAGTAATTAATTTAGTTAGAATATAGAGGTTTTCCCCTCCTGATGATTATGTAGTGGATAGTTATCAGTATTTCTTGCCTGTTTCAGTAAATGTATCTTGTGTAATTATTAAAGGTGTGTTCATTATTCTTGGTGTATTGGATTCCAGTTAGGTATATAATTCTACTCAAAGCCATATTGTCACAGTACCAATTAATATTAAGGCCATCTTTAAAGATAAATACATTGCAACCTTGTTTATAAAAAAAATACAATATATTTACTTATTTGATTTATATTTCAGGCTTCAAAAACAATAACATTTAAATATATGCAAAGAGACTTCAAATAATTTATTTTTAAAATCATGAGACTGATTTATAAAGGAGGATACTATAATATAATGTATTGCTTATACCAAAGTGTTTTAAATTAAAATTTGGCTTTATCTGACCAATTGTTTTGTATTTGATGCACAGACTCATAATTGTTTTTAGTAAGCTTTACAGACGTATTATTGGCCGTAATTTGCTTCTCTATAATTAATCATGCTTCTGTTGAGTGATATATATATTAGAATGGCGTCAGCTACTACCTCTACGTACTCTGCATTTTTATGATTTATATCTCTTGTCCAGGCATATGTAAGAAAAACCTTGTAATAAGTCCAAGTATAACAGGCTAATATTTTACGTTGTGGTTTATCACTTGACATTCAGAGAGGAGACCCAGGCATCGTCGAATTGTGTTAATAACATTCCTATCAAATCATTTATGTTAGAAATAAATACATAAACAATATGGGTACAGTATGGCTATATTTTAAAAGTATAAAATGTCAAAGTATGATAGAGTCTTATCCATGTGGAATAGGTCGCATATTAAGGGATTAGCCGTTTAAGGCTATAGATTTATTTGGTTTTTAATATGTAATTCATCTAGTTGCAAACCTCTTTAAGAGGTAAGAAACCGTTCTCAGAAGATAACAAGAACTTAAGATCGAAATAATGACTATCTTAGATATTTTAGTTATTTAGTTAGGATGATTACGATGGAGCACAAGATCGCGAACCACTGGCGAAAAGTAGTTTCGATCTCGGCCCGAAAATAAGATGTCATAAGCCAATAGGGTTTAGTTATCGTAGCAAGTTTAGACGATTCTAGTAGGTCTTTTAAACCTATCGTGAAGGATGAATTGCTAATATGGATACTTATAATTGGTTTTGTTTTAGTTTGGTCTTAGTGTCTTAGTTATTAGTACCGAACGGGTACGTAAGGAAACCAAACTAAACAAAAGGGACTGGTTCCCTAGTACGAACAAGAAAGTGAGTTGATAATATTAAGTGTTTCTTTTATGATTTCAGTGTTAAGACTAGAGAGTCCTCTAGCCGGTCAAATAAGTCAGATAAAAGTTAAGAGCGACATCAGGGGATATCCAGACGTTTTGTGATAAAGGAAAGGGTCAAAGTACCATTAAGTTCCAGCGAAGAGAATCTGCCATTAGTGGTCCAGACCAGGGAGACTCAGATTTTAGAACGAGAACAAAGACTCATACGGAAGGAATCTACCAAAACTATTGATGGGCCCAGCGGTAAAGTTCCGAGGCATTTGACTAAAGTATTAATTGAGCGATCAACGGATCAACAGCCACAGAAGGTTCAAGGCTAATTTTTTTTTTCAAAATAAAAGGCCTCTGTCTGTAAAAGAACACGCCTCTTATATACTAAGCAGATGTGTTTTGACAATATCATATCCCTGTTATATTAATAGTATCTACAATGTATTTAAATTAGCATTCATTCCATGTTATTAGCTGTGTTGAGTATTTATCAAATATCACATCTGATTATATAAGATCGTATCTCTGTCAGGACTGAAAATCGGCAATCATTTGTATCATTACCTGACAGTAATGTGATGGCAAAGTGCTTAAAGGTAGAATGATACTAACAAGAACCTAAAGTTGTTAAGCCTGTATAGTAATTATTTCACCCATGTTCAGGGTGACAATTAATTATTGCAAGCCAATAATTTTGTATGAAAACTGTACAGCCTTTATTGAGTAACTACAGATTGAGGACTCCCCAATATGTCTCAGAGAGAGGTTTTTTATATTTTCTGAATATAATATTTTATAAATAAATTACTTCGAAACTTAGCACTAATTTATTAGATAATTATAGGTATGGCTAATTTGCCTATACTACATATGTAGCTATATTTAACAAAACAGCCTCTCGTGTGACCCCATATCTTGAGTAAAATTCCGAGAAAAAGAAAAAGCAAACATTATTTAGGGCTAATCGAATGATCAAATATAACCATATAAGGAGGTTATGGTCAACATGCAGCTAATGTAATTATTAAGAAAAATAGAACGATAATAATTGGACTCATTGCCCTATTGGTGGTTGAAAGCTGAAAGCCATTTGGTGCGGTGTATTAAAATTGACATGTTCTCTACAACTTGGACAAGGCAACTTTAGCAATTCTAATAATAGTTTATTGACAACATGGATAAGTGGATATTGCATACATCAGCCTGGACAATTATTATCTCACCCACTCTGATTGGCAGCCGATAATTATAGTAAGGGTATTAAATAAAGGCAATAGAACTTTATTTAATATAGCTGCAGAATACCAGAAGCGAGTTCTGTTACAAGTGGAACTCTTTTATACTTTCAAAATATGGTGTACGATATATAAACTACTGGATAACCTGATTATTACTTAATAAATTAAATGTTATTTATAGAATATTCGGAGGTAGCTAAAAGAGTTGGGTCACAACTGTTCTACACCCATGTTGTACATGAAACTATATTCTACAACACACTAGTTGTCAATATGATCATTAATTAATTAAAAATCGTTATTATTAGTCCTGCATTAAGTAACTAAATAATCTAGACTCAGCCATTTCTCACCCACATCCGGCATGCAGATACATCAGCCATGCATGTATTACTATAAAGATCTCACATGATTAATAAAATAAACTAGAAAAAATTTAATTTCGATACAAGCTGAACTTTCCTTGCCACTTTGAAACTGATCTATATGCGATCTCCAATAATATTCTTCATAAACAAACCGCAGTCTAAAGTGTGCATGATATTAAGGAGTATATGAATATGTAGTTGTATTATATTACATTGTATTGGATTATATTAAATTATATCATATCATATAATATGCCCCATCCTATAATATTATATTATTATATCATAAGGCATCCTATATTTTATTGCATTAAGCCATGTTACATCAAATCAATTATACTATATCTACAATGTCTTATTATGTCATATTACATGATCTCATACGTAACATATCATATCATAAACTATAATATCAGATTGTATTATGTCATTTTACGTTGTACTATGCTAAATCATGCTATATCATATCATATCATATGCTACCCTTGCGGATCTTAGTTTCAAAAATACAAGACCGAAACACATCATATTTATTTTATAACATTAGTTATCTGCCCCTATATAATATTTCATTAAAATCATATCCAACACAAAACCAATTATCGATAGTATATTGTTATATCACACTGGGTTATATAGCAAATATATTTATTTAGAAATATCTTATGAGACATTGCTATAAGCCAGTCCGAAAACCTTAGCAACAGCGCAGTCAACACTGGAGAATTCATTCGTATATTTTATATTTTATTCTGTCATAAGCCATAGGCCCAGCCTTTGTAAATATATGCATTGATAATCAACATTAAATATGTGATGTCAATGTAATTGTTAAGTGTTTCTTATAATTTGTAGCACATGCTATTTTTCTTTCTTTTATTTTCAAACATAGACCTACCTTTATTGAACAAAGTCTCTACTATCTTTATTGTAATAAATGCTAATAAAAGAAGGTGGTTGAATACGGAACATGTGACCTTTAATGGTATCGACTTCAATCCTGTCTGTGCTTAAATACATTCATAAACTGAAACAGACATACGGACAAGAGTCGTTACTACACAATTTAGTTTAAACCAATCAAGACACAATCTAAAATAGATAAACTGGATATAATTTAGGAAAGCTATTGGCATAGAGGGATATTCGCTGATTGCTGCCTCAAATGGATAAATTGTTCAAACATGTCATGCAAGGCTTTACGGTCGGTAGGAAGACTACAAGGAAGGGAGGGAGAAAGGGAATCATCTAGTATTGATGTGTTAGTGTATGTATGCTAGTATAGTATAGTATGTTATACCAAGGTAGTAAGTTAACCAAACTACAATAATACCATACAGAATTGATATATAGTTATAATAATACACTACCCAACACAATAAATTACATTACACAAATCTTATCAATAAGAAAAAAATATAGATTATATAAATAGGAATATAAAACCTGGTCATTTTTATCATTCAATAACATTATTCCATAAGAAAGTACAGACATACATAAAGTTTTTAATAAAGTACAATATAGATTTTCATTACAAAGTATAAAGGTTTTTCAAAAATATATATGCTCCAACACAAGAAGAAAATAATAGTAATAATAATAGTAATAACAATATTAAAATAGAAATAATAATAATAATAATAATAGTAATAATAACAATAGAAATAATCATTATAATAATAATGATAGTACTAAATAAGAAAAAGTAGGAGATATAGATAGATAGAATAGAAGGACAAAAGAAAGAAAGAAATATAAAGAGAACAGTCAAGTTAATGGTCCCGATTGGTAGATATAGTTGCCATCTTACCTCTATTTGTATCGTTTCGAATTAATTCATTGGTTAACTGTTGGTAAACATATAAGTAAGTATGTATATACAGGCTATAAGAATCCAATATATGCATACATAGATACATACACACACGCACACGTATTTACATGTTTCTTTCTCTCTCCACAAACATAAATATATAAATCACACGCTTCATACATAACAAAACCAAACATACACAAATAGTTAATTATCAAACTTTAAATCCTAGTAAACCAATAAACGCTCACCTGAGTATTACGTCGTCGACCACTCAGATCAAAGAGGCATCTTGCCGCACTGTTATCTTCCGGAGTAGGGGATAGGGTACTATATGTAGAGCGTATAGGGTATGGTGTAGTGTATAGAGTGTAGGGTATAGTGTAGTGTATAGAGTATAGAGTATAGTGTAGTGTATATAGTATAGGGTAGTGTAATGTATAGAGTATAAGGTATAGTGTAGTGTATATAGTATAGGGTATAGAGTAGAGTGTAGTGTATAGAGTATAGGGTATAGAATATAGGGTAGTGTATAGAGTATAAGGTATATAGTATAGGGTACTGTGTATAGTGTAGTATATAGAGTATAGGGTATGGGGTAGTGTATAGAGTATAGGGTATAGTGTAGTGTATAGGGTATACGATATAGGGAGTAAGATATAACACACGGCGTATAGAGTAACAAAAAAAAAAAGGAAAGATAGGCGTACGTTATTTTAATAGTAGTACAGTAGGAATATACATACATAGAGCACTAGCTATATTTACATATACATATACATATATATAAACTGCAGGTCACTAATTCAATGATAATCAACAACATATGTATATGTAAAACCACACATATCATATAAGTATAGAAGCAAGCAGGCGTATTATGAAAACCACTTAGCAGCCAATGTATTCACATGTATCTGCTGTGATATGCATCCAATAGGATCATCTCAACCTACCGGGGTAATTGGCCTGTGAAGTCTAAGCGTACAGACATATATGGTAGTTTTTGTGGTTTCTTAAATCGTTTTCGGGATCTACTATTGGCTGAGGAGTTCGTTGTCTACAGTATGATTCGCGTTAATAGCAACCAATAGCAATAATCAAAAGTGATGCTTAATAATGTTGCGACTTACATATCTAACAAATATACCGAGATACTAATTAGTAAGGGAGCTACAATTGCAGACATATACACACATACATACATTACTATGTATACCTTAAGCCAGTAATCAAACTGATCTATGTACTTTCATTTCACATGAATTATATTATATTATGTTATGCTATATAATATTATCTTATGTTATATTGAAATTGTAAAAACTTTATAACGTAAAACAACATAGAAACAATATAGAGAAAACTAGTTAAATACAAAGAGGGAATAAAGGAGAGCGAGAGCGAGAATGGAATACTGGGATGGTTATAAAACCTAAGAAAAAAAATATATGTATATGTGTATATATATGTATATGTATATAGACATACACCACCTATTCTATAGATAATGATAATAATATTATTAATAGCTTGGTACGATTCTACAGGTTTTAGGGTATACAGGAATACATATAAACACACATCTATATATAGCATTCAGTTTATATTACTATATATGTATTTATGCATATGTTTGTATTGGTGTTACATTACAATAGATTATATATACGTACATGTATGTTATATCTATAGGATAATATCTGTATCTGTTACAGTTCAAACAAGAAAAGTGATTACAAAATAAAATAAAGATAAAATAAGATTATATGATATTATATTGGTAGGACTTCAACAAATATAGTGATATATCACGCACATTAGCAGTTTTATGGTGCGGGCAAGTCCAATCAGCGGTGACAGGGGTCTTAATAGGTGGATTAATACAGGCTGTATGGTAGGACAAGGGACACTGGGAACAGGATATTATGACGCTAAGTAGAAGGAAGATGAGTGATTGGTTAATAGCTGATTAGTGATTAACCAATGATAGGAAACTATGCAATCTATAAGTGTATTTTTAGATAATACCTATATAGATATATTGAGATAATTACACGAATAGTTAAGTGGATAATACTACACGAGGGTAACGGTTTGATTGGCAAACAATTGACCAATGACTAGAAGTATTGGATACTATCCAATATATAAATGAATTTATTTAACAAAATACAAATACAGACAGATAATTGGAGTAATAACTATACAGGTAGATAGACATTAGTGGAAATTAAAGTAAAACCAAATCAATCTCTCACCTGGTTGGTTTAGAGTCACCACAGAGCGAGCAGGGTTGGATATATCTCCTTAGTCTAGGAGTAAAGGGAGATGAAGTAGGACTAGGAAAGGGTATGGATAGTAAGTGTATGTATGTACACACAGGTAGGTATGATTGTAGATACATGTATGTGTGCATGTATGTATATATGTGTGTATAGGTATGTAAGATTTTAGATACATATAGGTATGTACATGACAAAGTGACAATATAATTACATCATCCTTTGAGATCATCACACAGAAGAAAAAGAAAAAGAAATAAGACCAATTAAAGAGAGAGACATGCACATAGAGCTAACACAAAACACATAAAGAAGGAGAAAGACAGAGAATATCAGGAGAGTAAAAGCTACAAGACAAATGACTATAACAGAAACATACAACACATACTCAGAAGCTAATAGCGGTGGAGGCGATACAATCCGACCCAATCCCCGTGGACCCTGCGTGGCCTTAGCATCACTTCGACCAATGCGTGTCTCCCTTTTAATCTGTACCTTTTTAATATCCTCTGTGGAGCTCCTTCTCCCTCTTCTCCCTAATGATTCGTCACTATAATTAGAACTGGGTGAACTAGAAGCGATACCCCAAGGGATAGTGGTCTGTATGCCTTGATTATAATTGGTTGTTAGCCTTCTCTTCCTTCCTGAGGTCTCATTGGCTGGCTTTATAAGTATTTCCTTCTGATTGGCGGGTAGTCTCTGTTCAGATACAGCCTCTTCCTTATCTTTCATTCGTTGACTTATTCTCCGTGCAAACGTCATTTTAGCGTCATTTTGATCGGTAGTATTAGCTTCCCCAGTCGAAAGCACTGATTGGCTCTCTTTCAGGGAAGATTTCTTTTTGTTGAAAAGATAGAGGGCACGAAAGGACAAATCATCCTCATTGTAGGTTCCCGCCAATAACTTACTGGTTCCAACTGTTAGGCAAGCCAATTAGAATAAGTAGATAGGCACATACACATGCAGCCGTATAAATAAACATTGACGTAACATCTACTATATATATAATTATATAATGTGTTATAATAAAGACAGGCTGAAAGTAAAGTTTAATGCAAAAGATATCCAATAATATTGAGCGTTTTGTTTAGCGTTAGGGTAATGGCTAGGTTATAAATGGCTATTGGTTTGTAATTATGATAAAAGTAATCCAGGCTTCCAATTAAAATGAAAAATTGAAATATAACCAATAAAATTAATAATATATATTACTACAGAAATATTAAAGAGAGAGAATTAAGTATAAGTATCGATGATGCGCCATCTACCAATGATATTGATGAAGGTACTTACCTATACTGGCGTGCCAACTGGGTAATCTGAACTCTGTAGGGTTGCGATTACGTATTGTCTTTGTGGCTTTGGTCCAACTATTGCCTTCGTTGTTGTTACCTGAAGTTGTGTTCTGTGATTCCATCTGTAAATACATATAGTTATATATATATATATGTAGGTATATGAGCGTACGTATGGATGTATGCATGTATGTATATATTATCAAATATATATATATATATGAATGTTAGTATACCAATACACCTACACGTACATGCCTTAATGAGCGCAGTTATACTAGTATGCAGTGCCACATCCCATATGAGCATACCATATCATACCACACTATAGCATAGCGACAACTAAAGAAAAACACTTTGAGGTACTCGACCTTGATAAAGAATTATGGCCAGAGGAAAAATAAGAGATAGAAGGAGAGACGGTCGAAAGTGTTGATGGGCCAATAGAAAATGGACTATGGTTTTAAATGCTATATCTCAGTGGCCAAATTGCACTAGTTCATAATTGGCTTCTTTTCATAAGACTACTCAATACAGGCTGACTTCCCACCAATAGAAAATATTACACCATATACAACCTATCGTCTTTAAATAGACACTATATTATATTCTAATAGACAAATCAAAAATCTCAGTATGATAGATACAGTATCACCCTAAACTTTACACGGCCTGTATTCTTACGTACCCTTGCACGACAGGCCGTGCAAACCCACAACTCTCGGGGGGCCATAGGATCCAGAGGGGGTTCCGTACATAGACGATGGAAACAGAAGCCACAGATATGACACATTGTTGGTTGAGGAGCAGGTTGGGCTGGTAACAGAGTAGGGAGATAGGGTGGTAAGTCAATCATTATTGGACCCTTGCCAGGCGTTCAAGGCTTTATCTATAATGTAATCTATCCTATCCAATCATACTTTTCGGATGACCGCAGTCAAAGTGAGTTTGATATAGGAATATGGAATGTAAAACAATTAACGAAAGTATAGAAAGAAAGGAAGGACAGATATACCACATACCACAGCCACCACAAAGCGCTGACATTGGCGCAAGGGGGAATAGGGGGCGGTTGGTAATTGGATGACGTGGAAAATGTCTCTGTAGGAATAGGTTCGAGTAAGGGTTGGTGTACGTAAGAAGGTACGGAGAGAGAGAATAAGGAGACAGAGGAAGAGGGGAGCAGCGTGTGGGACAGAAAGATAGACAGAGTAGAAGGCTAGAGACTCGAGTGAAAAAATATATAAATGAAAGATAAGAGATGTAGCTAATCATATGCGTGTGTGAATATGACGGGAACATATTAATATATACTATATTTGCTATATATATATAATAATAGCACTAATCATATTCCTCCTTGACTTACCATTCCAGGTGGCACAGGCCCAGCCAATAACCTTGGAGCAATAGATCTACCCATTCTCATTGGCGGCCCTAACGTAGAGTCAGGAATGGCACCCAATGGTGGTCCAGTCATAACCCCAGTTGGATTATTAGACCCAGCCCACCCAACCTTTGGATCGGTAGAGCAACCAATCACTCGCCTGTTTCGTAAAAGAATCGGGGTTTGATTGGTGTCATCCTTATCAATCTTAGAAGGTTGAATTGCCACTGGAGTATCGATAATAGACGAATCCTTGTCTGATGCTAATTGTAAATCAGGAATCTGTTGTAGGATCTTCTGTTCGTTTCGCTTTTGTGCCCTTGTTTTACGCGGTGATAGCTCCAGCCAAACAGCCGTATTAGTATTAGGCTTATCTGTAGCCACATTTACATTTACAGTCGAAGGACGTTCAGAGCGTCTAGCGGTTCGTTTGCATCTTCGTAGCCGAGTTTCTTTGAATGACATAGAAGGGGTATAACTGGGTGAGGAGGGTTCGTGTTTAGTTTCCTTGCTTTTGATTGGGTCTGGAAAATCTTTAAGTGTAGATGAGCTAGTTGTCATGGAATCCCCTTGGCCTTTAGCCAATGGCGTGTCGTTATCATTGACGCATCCACTCATAGGAATGGTTTCAGTCTCTGGTTCGCCTTTTATTGAGCCAGTGGTGTTAGTATCAACCAATAGGGATGCGGCTGCAGCGGGGTCAGTAACATGCGTGGGTGATGCAGGAGTAGTATTAGGGTTGTTTGATTGGTAAAAAGAAGAGGGTGTAGACAAGGTATCCAATGGTATGGGATTCACCTTTGAGGTATCTATGTCCATTAATATGATATGCAGGTCAGGTTGAACATCCTCTCTTTGATGACTCCGTGTAGGGTAAATATGGGCATCATCTATACTTGTACTTAATTCTCTCTCTTCCTCATGTTTAATTTCTTTGCTACTACTCTGACCTTCCTGCTTACGATTCCCTACTACCTTTACACTATCTATACATTCCTCATCATCTTTCTCCATTACCCTCTTCTGGTCCAGTATAATCTCTTCCTTCTCTTCCTTTACTTCCTCCACGACATCTTCATCGACCTTTCTATCAACCTTGCCCTTAACACAGCTCTCTACAAGAAGAGCAGTCTGTTCCAAGTCCGTTCTCTCCACTCCACTCTCACTCACTTTGTTCTCATTATCTGTAATCCCAGTCTGATTAATAAAGGACCTATCATACAACATACCCATATCAATCCACCAATACACCCTTGTACTAAAGGAACAAGTCGTGACAAACCACCAATAACATACTACATGCTTCCACAGCCATTGACCCAATCATACTTCTCATCTAATCATCTTGTTTCATTTCTTCCCTAATATGGCAACGATAACCAGTTATCCTTCTCTATTGATTCATCTATAATTCTTAATATCTCGTAGATAGTTCTTTGGCTTTATTATGTATCCTGGTGAACACTTTGATCTACCACAAACATACTATATCATACCATATCATACTCTACCATACTATATTATACCATATTATACTCTACCATACTATATCATCCATATCATACTCTACCATACTATATTATACCACATTATACTCTACCATACTATATCATACTATATCATACCATATCATACTCTACCATATTATATTATACCATACCTTATTCCACTATATTATATTATACTATATCACATTCTACCATAATATATCATACCATATAGTACTCTACCATATTATATAATACTCTCATACTATATTATATTCTACCATACTATATCATACTCTACCATACTATATTATACTCTACCATACTCTCTCATACTATATTATACTCTACCATACTATATCATACTCTTCTATACTCTACCATACCATATCATACTATATCATACTCTATATGCTGTATTATACTATATCATATTCTACCATACTATATTATACTATAATATATCATACTATACTACACTATGTTATGCTCTACCATACTATATCATACTATACTATATCATACCATATCATACTCTACTATACTATATTGTTAATACCAGCCTTTTTCTCATTTTTCCCGCTATGCCAATCACATACATGTATTTCTCTTTCCTGGTCCCCTTACCTCCTCCAATAATCTTTCACCATTACTTACCTGAATTAATTTCATATTGTCCAATAGGACTGGAGATGGAATCCTGATTTTGGTTGGTTATCCTTTCGAGGGTATTATCCAAAGGTATCCCTCCACTCTCTTTTATTGTACAATCCACTGTAGGCATATCTTTGATGTCCGCCCCAGCCAATAATATATCAGCTGTCTCTTTCGTCTCAATGCTTATTGGGTCCATATTGTTATCCTTTCCATCAATTTCCTTATGGGGAATATCCTTCTCACCTTCATGTAATAGCTTATCATTCTCATTACATTCGTTGCTATGCAAGCCTGCAGCCATCTCTATTTTGCCTACTATAGATTTATCCTTACCAATCAAATCATCCGACGCCATCCCAGATGTAGCCTTGTTTTCTACTGCCCTCCGTCTTTTGAACTTTGAAGCTGTGGCTGCCTCTATCTCATCCATCATCTCTATGGTTTCAGCCAATCGTCGTTTTGTGTTAGCAGTGAGCCGCCCAGTTGGCATTTTCTTTGGAGATTTCACTAGTTGTTCTAATGCCACGGTTGTTATGGCTGTTGGCACACTTTTGACCACATGGTGGCTAGGAAACGACATAGTAACCTTGGGCGCACTAACGTCACGTGACTCTGTACTAGTGGATAAACGTGAACCCAACCGACTACGCGTCCTTGGCTTTGCATCAGTATTATCTAACGCTGTAGGTACGTGATCTTCTACCAATGACAAATTCGTATTTACACATGAGATATTAGGATTGCTTGCATCTTCCCTTACCCCTTCCGGGCTCTGACCACTAATCACATAATCAACCGCACTATCCCCATTTACAGTAGGGCTGCCACACTGACTCGAATCGGCCCGCAGTGACCCGTCAGTACTTTTATTGTACCCTCTATCACCTCTCTTACTATGACTACCTAGGGTGGAGGTGGGGGTAATCATACTCGTTTTGTCTTTACTACCACTACTTCGACGAAATACCACCACGCCTGGTGGTGCCCCTTGTTTTTTAACTATAGAATATTCTGAGAGGGAGAAAGGGGAAGATGAAGAGCAGGTTTTAGGTGGTGGTCTGATGGGAGGTATAGGGGAAAGTGAGGTTGAGGCCGTACGATTGGGACAGAATTTAAAGGTAGGGGCAATAGGTGACTGTGACATCTCTATAGGTGAGCCCGTGGGTTCCTGTTTAGCCGGGAGAATAGAAGTGGTCTTGGTCTGTGTAAGGATGGGTTGGTGGTGGTTAGGATGATTAATAATTGTAAGAAGGCATAGATATAAGTGCGCGCGCACACATATTATATATATATGTATTATTATACATACATACATACATGCATATACTATTATATATAATATATCATATTATCATACCGCCGTACATTACATACATACATCATACATCCACATCCACACACACCAACCCACCTTAGTAGTCTGTTTAGATTTCGTACTATTCGTTCCTATCTGTTTAAACGTTAATTTAAGAGGGAGTGCAATAGGTATTCTCTCCTGAATGGACAAGGCCGTTAAGTTAGCCACCATACCACAAATATATATAGTATAGTATAGTATAGTATAATATAATATCGTATAATATAGTATAGTGGCCGAAAATAACCTAGGCTAATGAAATAAGATTACTGTAACAAAAGAAAAATATACCCACATATAACACACATAACCAGTAATTACATAGCAACCAACACCCAATCATATAACTTTATAATTCTTCCTCCTATCAATAAAACACTCCCACTCACCGGTACAAATTGAACCTCGGTAGTATTTGGTGGTTTTCTCACTATTGTTTTCCAACTAGATTTGCCCGTGACGTCAGTCGACATCTCCCGTCCCCCCTTCATCCTATTTTTAGAATCCTTAACGACGTAGTAGGAACATCAATTGTATAACGGCCAATGATAGGATTCTCTTACATTCCTAAGAGTAGAAATGAGTGACAAGGGATACGGAGTTAGATGATTGGTCAAGACCTCCATCATGGGGAGATGCAGCTTGAGTAATTCTCCACTAATCATATATAATATGCGTGTGTAAAAGAATAGTAAAACGGAAATAAAAAATAAACAATAAAATAAAATATAGAAATAGTGTGTGATTTAAATAGGATAAGACATTGCATTAAATGGCATTATGTGTACATGTGGATAGGATAGAAAATGATAATATAACTAGGAAAGTAAGGTGAATTGGAAAAAGAGAGAGAGGTGGATTTATGAAGATAGGATATAGGTTGTGGATAGAGTATAATATGATATCATAATATAATATAACATATATATACTATATTGCACGATAGTGTATAATGTGATATCATAATATAATATAACATAACATATATATATACTCTATTACACGATAGTGTATAATGTGATATAGCCTCACAAAACACCCCGACAACGTCAATTACTATGAAGAGATTATTCTCTCCTACTACCTTTTCTTTCTTAGAATCTATGATTATGTTATTTTAAATCAACTTTTCTAAGATATCTTTTTATGTGGCAAAGTATCCTACTAACCTAACTATAAATATACATATCATACACATAAAGTAAACAGTATTAAACTACACATATTTGGCATATTCATGCTAATCAAAATCAAATTGAAAAAAAGAAAAAAAAAGTAACTATAAACTATTACTCGTTCAATTATTGTCTCTCTTCCTTCTTATACTGCAATAATTGTATTAAGTTATTTATGTTTATAATACAATATAGTATGATAGAGTAAAATATAATAACATACAGTATGTATAGGATAGTACAATAAAAGATACTATAATATAATATATATATATATGAGTCAAGGTCGTAACCATAGAAACGTTAATCGGTAAGGAAAAAAAGCTAGTAAAGTATAGTTTCGTCTATACACTATATAGGTATCTTATACATCCTCTCAATTTTACTACACGTATCATTATTAGTTTATTTAGACACTTTAAAATCATTCACAGAAATATGCTAAATACAACATAGTAATATAATGACGATAGTATAGTAAGACACTAACTACAACACAGTAATATAATAATTACATCACATGAGATAATAACTACAACACAGTGAGATAATAACTAGGCACGTCAGCCATAATTTATTAAGAAAAATCAACAGGTGTAGATAGGTAAATGAATAATGATTATAGTTATTATTTAAACGACAACATATCTTAATATATATTATAGTGTATACCCAAGTAAACCCAACCATATTATTTTCAGTACCAGGTATCGGGAAAAAAAAAAAAAAAAAAAAAAAAAAGAAAAAAAGGAAAAAAAATACACACAAATATGCAATTTAATACAACCAACAATAGAATATAATATAGAATATCTCGTTACATAAACACTAAATTCTAGATATATAACTCCAGGTAACCATGTCTAGCATTCTATCTTGTAGCAGATAGTGAAGGCAAAGTGGTACTAGAAAAAAGTAATAAGGATTCTACTTTTGGTTCTAAATAACTCCATCCTCCATATCACTAAAATGTAACATATATAACTATAGCTAGTAATTAAGGTTCATAAAACGTAACTGCACTTGTACCAACCTTTATCATATCGTTTACATGTTTCAACGTTTCAATCACACTCATCTCTCTACAAAGAGTACCACACCTATATGGTTGATAACACACACCTCACCTTGCCACTCTCTCTTACCTATCTTTAGAGTATATATTATCAACAGCTACAAGCACACGTCTGGCTGACATGACCAATAAGAACCACTCCTCGACTCTATATACCCTATAAAAACTATTCACTTACCTCTCAGGAAATCCATTAAGCTATGCAGTTTTAATCTTAAATATCATTGGATGTATATTTTATATACGCATTTAACATTTAATTGAGATATATTATTGGCTAGATAAATTTAATACCACGCTTGTCATAATGTACTTACTTTCCAAATGGCGGTCTCGTACATGTTTTGGTAAAATAACTATTATAATAATATATACTATATAAATAATAACAGTAGTAATAATAATAATAGTAATAATAATAATAATAATAATAATAATAATAATAATAATAATAATAGTAATAATAGTAAGAATAATAA
>NAOQ01000192.1:5732-25391 GCA_002751075.1 Ichthyophonus hoferi | reverse complement strand
TTTTTTTTTTTTTTTTTTTTTTTTTTTTTTTTTTTTGTGTGTTGATTCTATATCATTTTTCTTCCTTCCGTTAGACACACGTATGCAAGAGAAACAAAACGAATGCGAAAACATAGTGATTATAGTTAGTTATGATATTTGTAGTCATTCTTATACTCTTCCTCGTACCATTCAATCCCATGTCCTCATATCTTCCTATCTCTTTTACAAAATTATATAATCAACCAATCAAATATCATTATTTTGTACTTATCTCCTCCTCCTCGGCTGTACCTGTCAACGATTAATCTTATTAATCTTAACGGTTTCCAATCACCTCATTCGATTACAATTTAACGGGGCTTTCACAGCGTTATTAGTGTCATACTGATGTCAGACTGACGTCATATGGATATATGCAGGAAGTATTAGGCTATGAACCAGAAGAATTAATCAATCATAATCTAAGTTCTCTGTTGCATGCACACGATCGTGAATACGTCATGAACATCATAGCAGAAAAGGCGGTCAGTGACGTGTTTATGACGTGTTTACATTTCTTAACTTCGTCTTACTATTGTTTAGTCGTTTATTACTTTCTTTGTTTCTTGTATTCATCTCGTGTACATATATACTTGGATCTAAGCCTCTATGTATATCTATTTACTAGTGGAGTTTCTGTTTTTTTGTTTTTCGTTGACTTATAAGTATATATGTGTATGTATATGTGTGTGTCTGTCTACATATTAACATAGATACATTTATGCATACAAACATATCTACCTACCTACACACATATATATACATACAAACATACCTACCCACCTACCTACATACATATATACATACATACATACACATATATACATAAACATACTATCGTCACTAAACAATATGAAACTTAACATTAGTACGGATTTTTCTTTTGCCTAAACAATCAAAGATATCTACAACACGTAAACTATACTTACTAACCTAATTTGATTATACAGAATCACTTTGATTATGTAGCACGATACCAAAAGAAGAAGTTAGTACAGATGTTTCCCTTTTTTTTACTATTATCTTAGCATCTTGTCCATCTCTCCGTTAATATACTTTAAATTGCACTTGATATTATTTATTTTTTATTTGTTTTGGCTATATTTTTTGAGTTTCAATTCGGTATGATCGTACTAGACCAATCCTAATTATGGTTTATCTACCATCTACCTATACCTATATCACCCTATATCACAGCTTACCTGCCTTACTCCCTCTGCCAATTGGTATCGCATCATGTACTATCAGCCAATACTAGCTCACTATTTACTGCTGACATTATCTGCACCAATAACATAACGTATCTATCAACCAACATCTTATTCTATCTAACAATAACGCACGGTACACATATTGACTATATTCTTAATAAGCTGGCTTATTGAGTCCATATTTAGGCATTATTTATGACATAATGAGACATGCCTAGAGATGATGTATATGTATATGTACCTTAGTTACTTGATATATGTATATATATATTGAAAGGAATAGGTATGTGTTTATTACCATCTACGACGTATGCTTATAATCCATAGAATTGTTTTAAATATCCGTGTATGTATCTACTCAATTGTACTCATATCTATATCTGGAGGTTTTCGATACAAATGCTAAGTTTCGTGATCAAAATTATAACATTCCCGAGCCAAAATATAATCTACCGATCAAAATTATATAAAAATTTCCCGATCAAAAGGAGAACATATATACATCAATCATGTGCATTTAAATATTTTTTTATTTATTCTTTTCATTTTAAAGGAATTATAATCTTTTGAAAACTATATTACATATCACTGGTAATAAGAAAAAAATTGAATTAATGATTTTTTACTACAATAAAAGACGTAGAAGATTTCAATTTATTTGTTCTCCTTTTGATCAGGAAAATTTATATATAATTTTGATCGCGAAGCTTATCATTTGGATTGAAAAATCCTTTCATATATATATAACCACATCATCTACCTGTCTTATGTCTCCCAAGGAGACCACGTAACACTTACCCTATCTTGCCCTGCAGTCAAGAGTATGTGTGGCTAGCAGTGAAAGGAAGATGGGAAACTCTTAAACTACATAAGTCCTTCATGGTAGGCGTGGGCCGTCGCTATGAAAGTTTAATGCCACCTGGAGAAGATCTTGGAAACACTAATTATGGTATGTACCTCATTATATCACTAAACTTTGCGTTGGTGTGAATTGGTGTATTTCTTTACTAAGCCATTCTTATATGTATGTTCGCTCGCTAACTTTTTATTTGTTTAATCAGTTGGCTTTTCTATAATATCTGTGAAGTACAGATATCATTATCATGCTGAATCCTACATATTTATTCCTTTTATATAGCCCAATATACCTCTTTGTGTGACTCAAAGAGAATATGTATATTTTAATGGAGTCATTATATTTATTGATTGCATTTGCGTGGATGATTGGAAGTAACCATAACAGTGTATTACGCTTTGCTTTATATTTTAAGTATGTTGAATAGGGAAACGAATAATTTTGCTATTGGTTTTCAAAAAAATAAGTATATAATGAAAATTAATGTTGCTGTTACTATATATTGAATTCAATGAATAATATTCTTTCACACATGTTAAATTAAAACAGTAAAATTTGCTAATACTAAACCTTATAATATGGTTGAACTATATGATGTTAAAGTACTAAGAGTTAAAATGGTATATAACTTTTCTATCTGGATAACCATACACACGCGACTATACTATATTATATACTATGCTATGCTATACTATACTCATTGCAACTTTATTGTATTTCCTTTATACGCAGCGGAGTATCTGGCTAAGTATACCTTGAATGGCAGATGCACGTACATTGATATGAATGTACGTGCCATACTAGGCTTTACCCCAGAGGAATACTTCAGGAAACCGTTAACTGAGTTGTTTCATCATGATGAACTCGGTCAAATTTGGGACAGCGCTAAGGGTTTTATGGATGATGCAACTCAATTTGTGGTTACTCACCGCCTAATGACTAAAGGGGGACGATATAGGTACCTTAATAATGATGTACAAGAGAGAGAGAGGGAGTGTGGATGATGTACAAGAGAGAGAGAGAGGGTGTGTGGGTGGGTAGGGTGACGGTTTAGGATAGATGCCTCTTGATGTGTGAATAGTATGCTGGTTTTGTCTATATACCATGGTATATTGATTGCAGTAGGCCTTGAAGATGCTGTAGTACTGTTGTGTAATTTAGTTTTTTTATTAATGTATATCTTAATACAATGCTTGAAGATGCCAGACCCATTCTGTAGCGTTATTTTTGTAACAATATCTATTGTATTTGCTTTTCCTTTTCTTGGTAGATATTCATGACTGAAAATAACAAACTAGTGAGCACAAATATGCTCACATTCTTATTTGGATGTTATGGATACATACATACATACCTACATGCATACATGCACACACACATACATACACACATACATACATACATACATACACACATACATACATACATACATACACACATACATACATACATACATACATACATACATACATACATACATACATACACACATACATACATACACTCACATATTTTAAACTACTATTAAGAATCACTTCAATAAGCTCTAATAGTGTGTTTATTCATACCGCTATATCAATGCTACAGATGTGGCCAATAATGAATTTAATAATTTGTTGTTCCAAGAGATATATGAGTATACGTACACGGAATATTTACAAAGATGATAATAATAATAATAAAATTATATTTAATATCAAATTTATTATTTACTGTTAAAAACACTGACCTATCCACATACCAACCTATCAATACAAACGTATGTTTGTATATAGGTGGGTAGAGACCACAATGTGGCCGTTTATTAACCCTGTCAGCCACAAGCCCGAGTTTTTCTTTGGTAAAACTTGCACTGCGCTTGGAAAATTCCAAAAACGATTTGAGTCACATACAAAAAAGATCCAAACAGTTCCTGTTTGTTCTTCTCTTATTTCTGGTCAACTTAAGCATTCCCCGAGCTTAGATATCATTCCAGATGACTACCTAGCAACTGCAGCTGAAACTACACCGGCTCCCTTTTCCCAATGTCCTTTAGTCCCTAATAAAGATCAATCCACCAATCCTACTGAAGACAAGAAGCCCTCATTGTTGTCATTGACCAATCAAGAGTCCATGCAGTTTTCAGATGCACGGGTAAGTTCAATGAATGAAATGAGGATTCCCATGACAACGGCTAGTATTGGAGTAGGATTAGATGCTGGGTCAAACAAGTTTGAAAGACAGAATAGTGGTTTGTCTCAGGCTCAACAGCAAAAGCAGTACAATCTCATTGTAGGTCAAGCAGGAGTTAATACATCCCCTAGTACACCTGTCACCTGTCTCCCTAACAACCTTGGGCCTCTATTCAACCAAGTTGCAGCACCCATCCTGGTAAGGAATACTTTCTTTTATGTGTGTTGTTATTTCGCTTGCATACTGGAGTGGAAAGAGCCCTAGTATAGAAAGCCTTGTAGCTCTGAACTAGCAATGCTGAAGAAATTTAGTTGGTTTTTGTGTGGAGTACGTCCTCACCTTGCGCAAACATATTTTCTTAGTCACATCATAATAAATATCTCACGTACTGGCTGGTTTCCAGAATGAACCTCCGATAGACGAGCAGATTTTACGATCAGATGGTACTGGGCCAATCAATCGGTGTAATCTTAAAGGTGTACATGAGAACCTCCATTCCAAATTGGTCAAACCCGCACCTGCATTTAAGTTACAAGGTGATTTGGGTCTACCAAGTTCGGTTTCTTCCTCGGAGGATCCATATTCACTTTTTGTTCAGCTTTTCAATCAATCACCCACTACTAATACTGTGCAAACACCAGATAGTAAAAGCTCTTTGACCTTTAGGTATAGTGAACCTTTTGATCAGCGTGAACTGGGCCGATCCAGGTCACTAGTGACTAATTCATCTGTCAAAACCTTACTAGTAAATGTCTTAGCAGCTCAGAATGTATGCAAAGAGTTCCACGGAGTGGGATATTCACCGCCTAAAATGGGTGAGATGCATATGCAATGTAAGCCCAAAGGTGTAGAGACACAACCCGGACAACAGGATAACTCCTTGCTAGGACCAAGGGCTACACCTATTACCCAAGGAGATTTGATGTCACTTCTGCGGAAGAATTATGATGCTGAACTTATCATGGAGCATGAAAAGATGAGCCAGGGTGGTACTTCAACAGGAAATACTGCGGAGAGTAGTCCCCTGCTCAGGTTTGTTTCCCATGACGATACACGTGAGGGAAGTCTAGGTATCCACAGCATTTCACCAAAGCTGCCGCAGGTGGGATTGAACTCATTTGATTACTCTACCAGGGCTCCCATTTGCTCTAATTCCTTGTTGTCTGGCGATTCTAACATTGGGCAGAATCGGGGCTTAGGAAATCAGAACAATTTCAAAAGATTACCGAAGGGAGCTCTAAATCTTGACCAAGAGCTTGATTTATTGTGCCGCAAACGGCATAAAACAGGGGACCTTGGAGATAATCAATATGGAGGTAATAGTATTGATGGTATTAGTTCTAAAAAAGACAACTTAAAGAAATCAGAACAAGAGGTTGGTGGTGGGACAATGGCTGGTGAAAATGCCATGCAGTGGAATTTTTTTGGACGACCGGCAAAGATTGATACATTGATTAATTACCCAAGCGACACGACGAATTCTCTTTCTGTAAGTCTAAAAAGGTTGAACTCCCCAAACAGTGATGTATTGCAGCCAAACCTCTATAGGGGCGAAACCAGTGGTACCTCTACTGTTGCAGATGTTCCAGTTGACACATCTATTGGAGCAAACTCGACCACAGATAGTGATAAAGTTTCTTTCCTAATGCGATATTTCCTAGACCAGGGTGAAACATCTGCCCCTCCTGAAGCCATAACTTCACCAGGACCAAGAAGGAGAGGAATGTTGACACTTCAGGAGGCATTGTTTGTTCTGAATCGTTCGAATTCTAATTTGGATGAAATGTGATTTATGCTCAATGTTTGTAAATGATGTTGCAGAGATGCATGTTTGTATTTTATGTGGTCGTTGTGTAAGTGCTATAAAAATTTGTTATTGATGATTGATTCATCATGAAAATATCTTTGGCTGGGCTAGCATTAGAAATAGTTGATTGATCCGATCATTCAAGACTGGGTTGAAGTGGTAGAGGTCCTATATCAGGCATGCATGCAGACTCTTTAGGTAACTGGCTGTAGTAATGATACCTCAGTTCTAGTTCAGAGGGAATTAATGGTTTGATGCACTTAAGTTCTAATGTAGATGTAGCATAATGAGACTGATAAATAAGAGGTGGTATATTACAATGTAAATAAAAACTATTATTACTATTTTATATTAGTCAACAGTTCTCTAACTCCTGGAGAGGCAAGAGATCTGAACACTGATTATTGTATTCAAGTGAAAATGGTGGAATAGACAATACATTACAGACCAAGTATCTTCTAAGCATTAAGATAAAGTATATATATAAGAAATATTAAATTATTTTAGCTCCTACGAGTGTAGGCTGTATTCTTCGTTATGTCTTGTACGAAAAAGACGTATTGTTCATGTAGTATTGTACCTATAAATATTCAGTAGCGTTTACAATGAGGCTTCAATTGGTAATTCAGAGTTAAATATTAACCAATGATAATTATTACAAGATCGTTGACACACGTAGTTCAAATGATTTTGTGTCGACACCACGCACTTACATTGGTGAATAGGCTAATGAGCCATTCAGATAAGGAAACAGTACTATAAGATCAGATCAGACATTCCTAGTGGGTCTTTGTTATCTTCCATGAATTCTATTAGCCAATAGGAATATATATGATTGGTTCCATTTTAGATTATGAACACAGCGATACGTATGCTAACCAAAAAATAACACCCACTGTAAGAGTATTAAGAAAAACAACAATCAATAATAAAGAGTCTGGCCGCCCACACATATGCGGCCCCCGGCACACCCGGATATACTTGCAACCCCACAGGCTTGCGTACATGTAGACTATCGTTATGAGAAAATACGAATACGTTTGTAACATAAAAACTTTGTGTTCATTTATTATTTGTTAAACAATACCATAAATGTATATATAAATATATAGTCATATTATACAACACTCAACAGATAGTTTATATTATGATCGCTTATAATCGTGATTTTCGATCAGAATAGCTGACCTCAATATAAAGTTATTTTAGCTACCCAAGAATTGTACTCAATATTTAAGAAAATAAATTAGTACCCCATCTGTAAGGTAATAAGATACTTTTCAATGTATCGTATGTACGACAAGTTTTAATATATAAGTTAATATAACAAAGCTGAGTCTAAAGGTTTATAGGTTAACGTTCAATTCATATTGATCGGGTGAAATGTGACCTATAACATTGGCTATTGTTGATCCAATATTACTAAAACAAATAACTTAATTCTTACCTATGGTATATCGGACAGTTTCATATATAAATTAATTTGATAAAACTTGGTGTTAAAATGTGCAGCTTAATATTCCATCCATATGGTCGTCAAATAAAATGTAACCTATAACATTGGTTATTGTTAACACAACATTATTTCCTAGAAAAAAGTAATCTGGCTCTTAGTAAACTGTCAACCTATATCTCTGATAAAGTTGATTGTCACTAGTTCCACTTGTAGGTCAAGTGAACCAAATAAATATTGACTGTTAATAAACAAAACCGTAATTTTATTTCGTGCTCCTTCTCTTGTATACCCCGTTATCCCAATATCTATGGGAACCGGGATAGTACCGATCGCGCGCATAGATTTGAGTCTAACCCATTAGTAAGATAAATGACCTGGTATTATTATTTTGTAATCTGAGTCCGGCTCGCTAGAAATCTCAATATGAGATAAGCGATCCAGTAATATCAATATTATTTCACATTAACCATAGATTGCTTGATGCTCCATTGATTAGTTTATCATAAAAAATTACTTCCTATTATAGATCAAAATATTATTTATGTCTAATTTCCGAACACTCTAGTGGAGTTGGGCAACAGAGATATCCTGGAGTAACAAATTGTAGTTGGTGGCACTTGTTATTATTGTTACATTCTATCACTAAGTACTTCTGTCACTAGAAGTGAAATGAATACGGAATTATGTAACCTATAACTCGCCTTTATTTATGAATTGCCTTTCAGTTACGTATACCCCTGGCGTAGGGGCTTATCTCTTGAGATTAGCCTGGGTGAACCAAAAGCATAGACCGGATAAGCGAACAACATTTAATACTATATACTTCCATATAATAGATATAATATATTCTATATTGGTTTTTTAACTAAAAACCTTATTTCTACAATTAGTAATATATATTTTTAGCAACACTAAATGTAAAACTGATAAAGCATTATTAATGTGGCTTTCCGAACAACGAAGTATTGGTCATGCTGTCCCTGATAAGAAAGACAAACCAATACAATCTAGCTATTATATGTAGTAAAACACAAGTCAATATAATCCTGTCATTACGTAGTAAAATCACACACCAATACAATCCATCCATTGCATAGTTGTACTTGAATTAATATCAGACATATTACTTAATAAAGGTACTATTTCTATATTATAAGATATGTCTGACAGTTTAAACTATATAGCTGATAAGCAATACAACATTACGTATTTTAAAAGTTTTAAAAACAATTTAGTAAGTAAAATAAAAAGCAAAACCTTAATGTAATAATAGCACAACTTTTTCTTTAGAACATGGTGTACGGCTTTTTAAATTATAATTAGTCTAAATTTAATATTCCATTGAATAATAAATAACGAATCGGTATATCGAACCCCGACCTCCACAGTGAGGGATGAGAGCGTGGAATTCTATTCCCTAAACCAATTGGGATGCACGATTGAAAAGCCCAATTATATATAATACAACTACATTATGCATATATATACATGTAAAACATGAATGCACAATTATTCTTATGAAAACTACATCATTTCATTATATATCACATTGCAATATATTAAAACATTTCAAATTCTATTAAAAAAATCTAACGTCATTCTGTCCCAATTTCTAAATATATAATTATAATATGTCGGATTCAATACCATATTTTCAATTATTCAGGGATAAATTTGTAACTAATCATACAGTAATTTTTTATTTTGCCTTTTTAAGTCAGAAATGCATAAATTTCTAAATCAAAAAGCTGTAGAAAATATATTGCACTAACTATTTATAATTTCTATATTTAATATAATATTACCAATCTATGACGGGAAATTTTCCGAAACAAATCATGAATCAGTACGTCATTGTTCACTTATTGAAGAATCCTTATGTGGGTCATTTATTTGTGACAAGTAAAGCTAATTTAGATTATAATTTTTTTAAGCAACTGGTCAAGCCCATAAAACATAAATTAGGAAATTTATTTAACATAATAATTATATTAATATTAATATATGTTTGTATAAACCTAGCCTAATATGATATCAAGATATACTTTGTTGATAATAACCATATTTGCCCAGCCCTCGTCATCAGATCGTCTACTGACTTTCCAGTGATGCTATATCACTAATATCAACCGATTTAGATTATAGTTTTTTAAGCAATCGTTGAAACCGGTAAAAAATAAATTGGTAAATTTATTTAATATAATAGTTATATTATTATTATTTTATATATGTATAAACCTAGCCTAATATGATATCAAAATATGCTTTGTTGGTAATAACTATATTTGCCCAATTACTCATCATCAGATCGTCTAATGACTTTCCGGTGATGCTACATGCCATGCTTAAAATTAATTTAGAATATAAGTTTTTCAGGCAACCGTTAAAACCGGTAAAATATAAATTGAGAATTTATTTAATATAATAATCATATTAGTATTATTTGATTTATGTATAAGCCTAGTGTGATACGATATCAAAATATGCTTTGTTGGTAATAACTATATTTGCCCAATTACTCATCATCAGATCGTCTAATGACTTTCCGGTGATGTTACATCACATGCTTTTGGCAAATCAGAGCAATGGTAGGAGTCCCAAGTTTAAGATGGCGAAATATTCTTGGATTATTAAACATAAAATACCAATCATATTGATTTATGATTATGCTTATTATCGCTGTTATATGGGCATTTGGATGAATTAGTGCTACGTCGACGCTGGTTTGACTATATTTTTAAATAATATAATGTAACATAACATAAATATTATATTATTATTATAACATCTTGAATATATGCTGTGTAGCTCACTCTTTTTTAATTAGTAAGGTATATGGAAGCAGATTTTTGAGAGCGTGTTGTCGTTGTTATTGTTATCGGTATAGGCAGCAAACACTTATATCACACTTCATATTTTAGAGCAGTTTATACTTTCATAATCTTTTATATTTTGAGGTTGGATTATAGCGTTCACAATGACATTCTATAAGCCTCACGCCTCACAATTTATCAACGACCAAGACCCTCCACCAATCCGACGATACATTAAGGTGACAAAACTACGCGGTGAAGATTTCGGTACCAGTTTATGCCGGTTAGATGGAAGGATATATGTTACTGATGTTGTACGATTTACATGCGCTTGGAAACTAGGCGTAAGAAAAGGCGACAGACTAGATGAGCTTAATGAATTAACTTTAACAGGCCCTATACCAGCAAGACAGGTTCGTGACATCTTAATAGAAACAGAGCAACTGGAGTTAACTATAACAGATTCTCCGTTGATTAAAACATATATTTTAGAAAAAAAAAATACAGACCGATTAGGGCTCATGTATATGCAAGGAAACATACAAGACCTTGTTCCTTCTACGGCTTCAACCATGGCCAAAATGCGTTGCGGCGACTCCATTCTATCTGTGAATGGTCAAAAGACAGCAGGGCTTTCTGATGCACATACCATGTTGCAACTTAGTTTGCAATTTGCCTTTGAGGGTAGGGTAGAAGTAGTGTGTGCCCCTAAATCTTTGGCAAAGGAATTTGAGCAGGCACGAAAAATAAGAGAGGCACGCCGACAGAGTTCGATAGAGCGGTTGCTGTTTTAAGTATTTTATTGAATTTGAAATATATAATTTAGAAAATAAATGGGATGTGAAATGCATTCTTCTACGGCTTCAGCAAGGGAGAAAATATAATGTGGTGCCTATATTATCTCTCTTATTTATAAGACTAGATCAACAGGGAGCCTCGTGTGACTATATCGACGACAGATTGATTCCATTTATAGTAGGTGGACTGAGGAAGAAGGTGTGAGGCAGTGCAGACATATATGGAACAAACCAACACGCACGAATTGATTTAATTATATATTATTTATAGGTTACAAAGCTAAGGTTGTGGTTTTATAGCTATGTATGAGTTTATTGTGACAAAAAAGAATAGCCAGCTGTCTATTAATACCTATATTTAGAGGCTAGGATACAAGATATATAGATCTGTATATATTTATTCAAGGATAGTTACACGGATCATAGATCATAGTTAGACTAACGTAGTATGGCACAAGATATAGAGATTATATGGAATCTGGTGAATACAAATATATCTGACGGGCATATTGTATAATAAAACTGTATTGGTGCACATATAAGGAGGTATAATTTGGTCACAAAAAGATAGAGATAAGCAGACCGATGATCACATACATTTAAATCAAACCAATTTCAACATGTTAATGTGGTGCTATCAAATCTTGTAGAATCTATATTATTATATTAAATTATAATTCATTGTTCTATGAAGAGAAATTTACTCGTTTATATTCTTTTCCATGACAGCAAGATTGGTATCATAAATAATAAAGTATGGTCTTACATCATGTGTATGAAATATAACATAACATACTTTTCGACAGATATGTCTAGGATATATATACATTTTAATAGCTATCTTCTCTTAATTTAGTGTTAGGGGATCATGATATTATCTGGAATATTACTATATAACGAGTAATAGCCTTGGGTCCATTGTTTGATGTATATTTTTTTGCCTTAGTAATTCAAACTATTTTAAATAAAACTATACACCAGCTACACTCTACACCTTTTCGTTATATTCAGTCATTCATATCTGCTTATTGTTAGATACAAGTAGACAGGTTCGGCCCCTGTATCCTCTATCCATTTGAAATTAAGGGAGTATAGAATTAAAGGGTGTTTTCATGTGTACTCTTGCATACACGGAGTTCAGATAAGCCTAGACATATTTTATTATTAAGTAAGTCAACAGAAGCTAAGGACTAGGTCCATGGGCTGAAAAAGATAGGAGAGTGCAGTTAGTTGGGCAGCCAGGATGAATGTAACTGTTGTTGACTAATGAATACAGAAAATTAGGTATAAAAATTTGCAAATATACAGTAATATACATATAAGGTCAAAAATAAAGGTATTAACATTAAAATACATATCAACGCCTACACAGCCATCACCTACGGAGTCAATAGCAAACATAAAAACAGAAAGGCACACATGTCTCTATACATATATATGTGAGAAAGACAGATACATAGACCTGGTAATACATAACACTTACCAGAACATACTTTACATTGTGTATAACCCTAAAAATGCATACTTCATTTACGCCGATTAAGTGATCATGGGGTATGTGTATTGTTATTGTTAAAAGGGGAAGATTTAATTAATTTGGGTATTTCTTTATATAGTTATAATCATTTAATAGTATTAGCAATTATTATTACATATATACTCTGAAAAAATAGTTTGTGCAATCTAAGATGATCTATCAAAATGGAATCAGCCAATGGCAGAAACCCTGCGACTATATACAGGGTTTTCTGGGCTTTAACGACAGTTTCTCAAGCATTAACGACATTGTCTCAAAGACTAACAACATTTTTTCAAGCTTTAGCGACATTAAAGTATAAAAATAATAATTTTGTTAAAAATCTGTTTATGAAAGAGCTAATAGTAGTATTTTATGGAATAAAATTTATTCAAGGATAGCTTCCCTTACTAAAAGCCGACTTATGTATTCAAGCATTCTCATGCAATAACCATTACAATCTTCTTCAGCTACTTCTTCAAAACCATCTGAAATATACCTTAGAATCTCAATTTTCATTATTTTCGACTACTCATAGGAATCTTATTTCATACAGAAATAATATTTAAAGAAACTAAATAGATTTTTGAAAACAAGTACTAAAAACACGAATAATTAAAATTTTCATGAACTGATTGATTTTCAAAAAACATAAAAATAAAATAAATAAAAAAAAATAAAAAAAAAATAGACGTTTTCATACTGTAATGTTGCTAATGCTTGCGAAACTGTTATTAAAGCTGGTAAAACCCTATAATAAGCCATTTCAGACCATGTTTTGGGGTCCCGATAAGATAACACATTGCTTAGGCATTCTGCCTGCCGACCTGTTTAATCATAAAACCATGTCTTGGCATATCTATCTGATAACTCTACTAAGTCAATGATTCAAAAATACCGAAAACCCTTCAGTCCAACTGTACATCCATTCACTGACCTCTACGTGTGGAGAATTAATTTTATTTCATTTACACACTGTATTCAAATCTCCATTTAAACCGTCAATATTTCCAGCTTCAAAGCGACACCAAGATAATGCACAAACAACTGTCATTAGAAATTTTCTAGTTCAATTAGTGAGGAACATTTTTAATTAGTTATTCTCAGTGAATATGCACCAATTTAAGTATAAGCTTTTATTTCCTACATTTATTACATTATAGTAGCTATTTCAACAGCAGTAATTAAAAATAAGAAACTTAAAATTACAAATACATTATTGCTAGTATTTCATTAGCTGTATTAATCCCTAGCCCGTAAACCTTGAGCTCCTGGGCATATTTCACAAGATCACAAGAAATAATATTATATTTAGTAAGGTCACAAGAATTAACCGCCATATTTATGTATTGTCACAAGAAATGACCTATCATTTGATATGATCATAAGAAATCACGTCATATTAGAGGCCGTAAGTCACAACGTCCAAATATGGATACCTACTCATCACCCGTTGGGTAATATTAGCGCGCCATAATAAAACATAGATTAGCATGTGTAGTAATACAAACATACTAATATATTTGACTATATATTAGTCAAGGTTGTTATAAGTTATTAGCATCCATTAGGTTGACCCATGGATATATTACTCCCACTACTTGCTTTTACTTTTTTTTTTTTTTTTGTAATTAACAACATAAAATACCGACCTTTATGCTTACATATTTGCACCAAATATTCAAATACATGTACAGCTTTTGCAAATAGCATCTATACGACAACATTATAACATTATAGCACCATCTTTCCCTTCCATATAACTTGGAAAGCGAAATAAACACAACAAAGTAACATGCCTGTTGCACGAGCTCCAATATGTGACCATATTCCTAGCCCCTTTGAAAGACGTAGTCTCCCTTCCTCCTTACCAAACGATGCTGTAGCCAGCACTACCGCCCAAAGGTTATTGAAAGACCCTTCTTCATCGAAAAGAGTGCCGAAACCAAACCCGGTGCCTCTTCAATCTTCCACCTTTGAGGAAAATATACCCATATCATTGATTGCAAAGGAAGATATCCTAAATATTTCTGGAAAGCTACAGGAACATCACCCAAAGCCAATATCACCTAATGGAAATATTGACTGCTTGATAGTAGAAAAAGATAAAGATACAAGCAATGATAAAAATAACATTCTATCTATGCGCCCTTGGGGCGGAGCCAGGCCTATTGATACCCAGGTCAATACAAAAGATGTTAAGGAGAGAAAGACATCACTTGAATGCTTAGGGGAATGTAGTTTGGGTGAAACCGAAACCATGCTTTTTGAAAGTTCTAGTCTCCCTTTACATGCATATTTAGACCAAAATACTAAACAAAATTCTTCTAATTCTATTCTTGGAGTGCCTTGTTTTAGCCCGTTACCGTCTACCCCCTGTCAGATAATCAATCCTCAGGATAAAGAGAGGCTGACAAGTCAATCTAATTGGGAGAGAGAGCGTGGTTACCAGCGGGATTCTACAAAACACGATACCACTCCAATGAAAAACAGGCATGATTATTTTATGTCTAGTTGTAGCAACGATGAAGACAAAACCATTAACAATATGGTTGTTTTGAGGGTTACTGGTGGATCTTCCGAGACCTGGGAGCAAAACATAATTAGGGAAGTTGAAGGGAGGAAGGGAAAGAGAACGGGTGAAAAACAGAATAACAGTACTATAAGTAGAAATAAAATGTATAAAGATTGTAGAGAAAAGCAAATTAAGTGTTGGCCAATGCAGCTGGACATATTACCGGAATTTAGGAATAACAGAAGTATAGGCGGCGGAGCTGAAAGGGAGACGAAAAACTATGCAGTAAATACACCATATCAGAGTGAAGAGGAGAGGTATCCAGGAAGTATATATAGTGGAAGGGAAGAAAAGAAGCTGGACTCTACAGCCATGACAATGGACTTGGACAATGGAAAGGATATGAGGGTGAATAAAGCAAAAAGTGGTTCGCAGTCAGAAGAGAGTGATGATAATGATGAGGATCTAACAAGAATATTAAATGTGGTTGTGCACAAATATAAGAAACTAACCCTACCTTTAAAGTCAACATCGCCTAAGGCCAATAGATGTATAGAATATGATATTAGTGGGAGTGGTGCATCAGATCGCAATAAAGACATGGGAGATAAAACTTTTAGATGGCAACCATGTCAACCAAAGATGCCAGACAGACTCGTTTATCACTCTCCACGTATTGTTACCGAGCGATCTTTTGCTGTCACCCCCAAACCGTATAGAAAAAGACGCTCACATATTGTATATACCAAGAATTCTCCTCCACAAGTAAAGTCGCCGCCAAAGTCAGAACCAAAGGTTCCAGTATCCTCTCTGCCACTAAAACGGAAAGTTAGCTTAGAAGGCCCTAGTGTAATTATTGATTCTAGCCCATTGTTAAATGGTTTTAGTGAATATTCCAGCGCGCATAGGGTAGAATTGGGTAAAGATGCATCGAAAAGTCCGCCTGAAGTAGATATAACACAAAAATTGCATGAGAATCTTGTTGAGTATTTGTTGCGATAATGGAAAAGGAAAAAATAATAAAAAATGGAATTATCCAGTCAATGATTATTAGATGCTAATGATGATGAATATAAGTATAGATTATGTTACAACTCCAAAAAAAAAATTTCCCCATTTATTTTTTGCAATAATATATAGAAGTGTTGCAAGGTTATTTGTGTCACGTTTACCAGAATAGCAAAATACTATTTAGTGGCCTCCCTATCAATGCCCAACATTGATTCGATCACTGAATCATATTGCAGTATATCATAGATAAGTATTTATTTGAGACAGTAACCAAGAAAAGTTTGATAGAAAGCAGATATTATAAGGGATATAAGGGAGTGGGGGAGAACGAAACAGGAGAAACTTCTAGGTGATGGTAAGATTACAGTGTAACTAATATTGGAGTGAAATAGAAACTTATAGTGAATGCATGTATTTAAATAAATAACTAGGCTATTTTGCTTTCTTTTATTAGTGGTTATGGTTGAAATAGCAACAGCTACCATTCTTCGTACCTATTATTGCTATCGCAAATAAGAGCAAATTATTTCATTAGGACTTTTACGTTTATTATTTCCTTTATTTTATCAAAAAGGAATATTCATTGAATTAGGTTATTTATGTACATAGCCATGATTATTTAATATTAACAGATACTATTGCATATGTAGTCTAAAAAAAAATAACCAGTACAATCTAAATTTAATATACAATTGTGTCATGGCTCCAATCAAAACTATTGCCTATATAATATTCATTTTTTAGTAGTGGTATCAGAAAAAAAAAATACCAATAAACACGATATCAAAAGCAATAGAATGGAATTATAATTCATATACCTTTATTTATTTTTACTACTTCATTACCATAATGGTTGCCTATTTTTTTTCAACATTTTTTCTTGATTCTAATAATATCCCGATATAGCCACCCTTAAATGTTGTCAAAGTTAATTATAATATCATGTAGATTGATTATAATACCTTATAGATTACTATAGTTTATTATAAAACCTTATAGATTCTTAGAGTTGACTATGACACCTTATCGACAGTTTAAAGTTTATTACAATGCCATTATGTCACCTGATATTGTAGATAATTTTCATTGACAAAATGCAAATTATGGAATTAAAACAATGCTACCTGTTGGAGCAAATTTTTTCACCTCACTTTAATAGATATTCTTTGTTACTGTTACCATGTTTTTTATATTAGGTTGTAGTTATGTAGTTAGCAATTAAGGACAAAAGGAAATTGTTGTCCAAACCACTGGTCTATGACCTAGTGATTAAGTATTTTCATATACCACAAGCCAATTAGAACTTGACACATATACCTATTGATGTTTCCCATTTGACCATAAACTAGTTAGAACTTTACACGAATGTCCCTGGCGTTCAGCATTACACATATAAAGAGTTCACAAAACAATAGTAAAGGTACTGTAACTATTAACTATTTTCACTCGTTAATATATGTTTAAATCCTTTCCAGGAATTTATTTCATTTGTTCTATTAATAATTTACATTGTGTCTTTTAATTCTCAAGTAGTAGAAATTTATCATTCACATTATTTACTAGAAGGCAAAATAGCCAATCCAGGTAAAATTGAACCATTGGAGGATACCTGTATAGTGCGCAACTACGGTCACAGTGGCTTAAATTATAGTTATTGCCCATCTTGCAAGTTGCATAATAAGAAGTTTAAAGCATGTCTAAATACAGAACAATTATGTGTACTCTAAGCGGAGCACACGAAGGCTTTAGTTTATCCCTTATCTGTTGATAACTATCCAGATCAACCAGAAGAAGTCTGGAGCAATGTACTTCAAATAAAATTCAGCACAACAAATATTACTTGTATTTACAATATTAATCATTAATGGTTTTACGGGATGGTTTAAAATTGTCTACTTCAACCTGTATAGTAGTTATTGTAATTATCTCGCCCATATTCAGGGTGGCAGCCGACTATTGCAGAGATTTAGGATGATGAAAGCTGTATGGCCTTTATTTAGTTTGACTACAGAATAAAGAGGCCCCAATCTGCCTCAGAGAGAACTTTTTTTATACTTTTTAAACATGGCATTTTATATATAGAATACTTCAAACCCCAACATTAATTAATTAATAAGGTAACTATAACTATAGTTACTTTACCTATGTTATTTTTAATGCCCGTTTGATTATTTTTCGGTCCCTAATACATCTTACTCAGTACGTTTTTGGACATAAACTAATTATTATTCGCCTATACAGGCTGCCTACATATTGCTCTTAGTCTCCCATTTGTGCTTGGGAACAAACCTAAGGGAGAGGGGAAGTGTTAGTGGCAAGGTATATGCATAACGCACATACACACACACATATATATATATATGTATGTATTTATAGGGGTATATTATTCGGTATATTCATACGTATTATATTATAGCATGTTGTATTATATTTTGAGGAGTAGTACGCCCTTTGATGTAGCATATAGAATATACCTTTGTAAAGATATATGAAGTAGTGATAGAGTGATAAGCCAGAGATAGCTGTCCACAGATCCCAAACCTTGACATGTATAGAAAAACAGAGGTAGTATATCCTTTTTCCTTACTAATATTATTGAGAGAGACAATAGAAGGAAAAAGGGAGACAGGGAGGGGAAAGGAAAATATAATTTAATAAAGAATACAATAGTATGAAGCCTGAAATGGGTTGTGATTTGGCTAAGTGACTGTGGCTAAGAACACAAATTTGCATTAAAATAGAGAGGATTGGAGGGTAATTAAAATAGTTGAGAAGTAAATATGGGGAGAGGCTGTACCAAGAGAAACAGGATTATAATCAGGTCTAATTAGGCCTAATAACATAGAGGCAAAAGCATAGAATGTGTACATGAAAATAATGAACAAATATAGCTGTAAGAGTGTATGCATGTGTCTGAACACATTGATTATATATATATACGACTATCAGTATAAATAGTATTCTGGCAGTCGCTGACTTACGTCCAATGAGGCTTCTTCCTTAGTTTCTCCTCTATCCGACCCTTTTCTTCCTCTCCCTTTGCTATGTGCAAAGCTAAACTCCTTTTCTCCTCCTTCAAAATATCTCTATCTAATCGTGAAATTTCATTATTGAGGATCTCTGACAGTTCATAGTCCCTCTCTACTAAGGCCTGGTTAATATCTTCAGTTAGCTTAGCCTTAGGGACAGAGAGAAAGAGGAGAGGGAAACAAAGGAACAGAGAGAGAGAAGGAGAAAGAGAGGGAGAGAGGGAAATATTAGAGGCAAATTGGCGGATATTAATGGCTCTCAGAATTATTATTAAATCTATTCTGCCTTTTTTCACTTTTCAGTTATATTTTGCTATTCTTATTGTTATTTTATGTTGACATTAATAATCAACATAACTAAGATTACTATTATTCTTTCAATTTCCTGACACAAGCCATTCTATATCGGTAGATCAAAACACTAAACTAACTGAAGCATCCAGAGTAAAAAATTA